>WBNM01000051.1:3055-30058 GCA_013399055.1 Ramphastos sulfuratus | reverse complement strand
CACATCACAGGAGGCATGGTGTAAGCTAGGAGAGGTTTAATGTTAGTTTACCTGCAAGAGAAAGAGTCTTTAATGCCAGCAGACCTAGTAAAACCCAAGTTAGGCTGTTGGCACTGAGGTGAGTGCATTGTTATCATCTAGACCAAGGTGAAACCAGGCCTTAATCCCCCTTTTTCTGCTGGTTGCAGGTTTGGTGTTATACCCTAGCAAGGCTTGTAGAGAGCTCTCTCCCCACCTTTGGACACCAGACAGTAACCTTGAAGGACAGCTATTTGCATAAAATACATTGCAAATACTGGATTTCTGAGCACAGGCTTCTGTTAACACATTTCTCCCATTTCAATAAAAAAGCACATTAAAAAAGAAAAAAGAAAAAGGGAAAAAATAAAAAAGGTTATTTGGAATTGTCACACATTACAGTGAATACAAATACATTCTTATAAATGAATAAAATGCTAAAGCTTCTTATGTTGGGATCTGTCACTCAGTCTCAGTGGAACTTTATCCTCTTTGAAAAGGCTTAACTTTTCTGCTGAAATAAATATAAATCAGCACCTCATTCTAAGTCATCGAAATGGGGGTTTGCTTTGTTTTCCTTGACGGAAATCAGATGGGATCCAGTTGGCAAGCTCGTGGTAAATGCTTTAGTGGTCAGGCTAATCACCTTTAATAATTTCAAGCCCTGAGCCATTCTGACATAAAAGGCAAAATTCATGCTTTGCTGTCTGCACCTTCCTGAGAAAAACTCTATCTGTGGGCATGAAGACCAAAGGAGGCCATGACCTAGGAAAGAAGGGCCAGAGGGAGTAACAAAATAAATTCATCCTGGGCTAGAAATGTTCTTTGTCCCTATGGAGACTCTCGAAAGGCTCAGGAGGATGCTTCTGTTGCCCTTCAGACATGGAATCTTGGAATAGTTTGGATAGGAAGAGGTCTTTAAGATTGCCGAGTCCAACCATTAACTCAGCACTGCCAAGTCTCCACTAAACCATGTCCCTCAGCACCACATCTACACAGCTTTTAAATCCCTCCAGGGATGGTAACTCCTCCACCTCCCTGGGCCGCCTGTTCCAGAGCTTGACAACCCTTTCAGTGAGGTATTTTTTTCCCAATGTCCAACCCTCCCTGGTGCAACTTAAAGCTGCTTTCTCTCATCATATCACTTGTTCCTTGGGAGAAGAGACCAACCCCCAGCTTTCCATAACCACCTTTCAAGGATCTGTAAGAGTGAGAAGGTCTCCCCTGAGCCTTCTTTTCTCCAGGCTAAACAACCCCAGTTCCCTCAGCCAATCCTCACAAGACCTGTTCTCCAGAAACTTTGTCAGCTTTGTTGCCATTCGCTGGACATGCTCCAGCACCTCAATATCCTTCTTGGAGTGAGTGGCCCAAAACCAAACCCAACATTTGAGGTATGGCCTCACTAGTGCCCAGTCCAGGGGACAATCTCTGCCCTAGTCCTGCTGATCCAAGCCAGGATGCTGTTGGCCTTCTTGGCCAGCACCTGTGCACACTGCTGGCTCATCTTCAGCTGGCTGCCAACCCACACCTCCAAGTCCTTTTCCACTAGGCAACTTTCCAGCCACATACTTTCACCTAAGTGGGGAGGTGCAGAGAAAGTGGGCAGCTAAATGTGCTGGGCTGTGCAGCTGAGTAGCACAGGGCTATTCAAGAGCTTCGAAAGGTGAGCTTTGAGAAGCTGGCTGGCAGGGAGGAGTGAAGGTGTTGCTTCTGATGGCTCACTCCTAGGAAGAGGCCTCTCAAGCCCTTTTCCAATGGGGATTTTTTACAGAAAGTTATAGCAAACATCAGCCCAGGCATCAGGCAGTTCTGTGCTCTCCCTGACACATTCACAAACAGTGTGTATAGACCATTTTGTTATTTACACTGGAAATCACAACTTCCTAGCAGAGGCTGGGGAGGTTAAATGAGATTTGTTAACATCTTAGGAACTCCTGCTGGGCTGAGGTTCGTGGTCTGTGTGCAGGTGTTGATAGTGTCTCTGTATGAGGAGGAGGTGGCTCATAGAAATCAAAAGGGTTGTTCAGTGTGAATGTGGTTTGTGACCACAGACTGCAGTGCGTATGAACCATCTCTGATCTTGGCATAGTAAGATACAGAGGAAAAAAAATCCTTTGGAATAAAAATGTTAACAGAGCTTTTCAAGCAAAGCTTTGACCCTTTTGCCCATCTTCTTTCAGTCATTAAAACAGTTGAGAAATAAATGCATCTGCTTCTCCCCCTCCCTCTCTTTTTCATCTCTCCCTTCTCCCTGCACCTCAAACTCTGCCAAGCTCTAGCTGCTGTGCCTGAGGTGCATTTGGAGCTGACTGGTTCCCAGCAGCATACAGGAAAAAAATTCTGGACTGGAACTAGGAAACAGCAAATGGGAAGGAGGGGTTAATGTGTGTGTTACAGACCGTTTGTTTGCAACCTTTTCTGTCCCCCCACGGCATCATGCAATCAGTTCTTGATTACCCACATTAGAAGAGGCTTAAGATGGCTCATGTAAAGCAAAAATGTAGCTAATGCAATCCATGTGGTGATTAGACTATCAGAACATTCACTGAAAAATGGAATGGGGAACAGAAATAAATAAGGCCAGTAAAACTCCTGAGGCTGGATCATGGTCATCCCCAAGCCAACAGTGACCTGAGCTGCTAAGTCCACATTTCCCTGTGGCACCTGCCTCCAGGTGACTGCAAGACTGGGAAGGGCTGTAGGAATTTCTACCTAAGAGTGAGTTTCTTATATTACACCTCACACTGCTGGAAAAGAATCCAAAGGACTCCAAAGAAGATGTATAGAATCTCCTTCTTTCCTGCATTGCAAGGGGAGCAATGATCACAATTCACAGAATCATACAGAATCATAGAATGGTTTGGGTTGAAGGGACCTTAAAGATCTAGTTCCAACATCCAGCTGGAACTCCAGTTCTCTGAAGTCTGTCCTCTCCTAAGACTGAGTTTAGTAAAGAACCCTTAATAGGCATGTCCTCCTTCTCTGGCTGGTGGATTAACCCGGTACCAAGTTGTTCTGAATTCTTATTGATGAAAGGTTTGGAGTGATGGCGTTTGTCTTCCCAGGTCACTGTCATGAATGATGGAGCCCTGCTTTCCTGGAGATGGCTGAACACCTGCCTGATGGGAAGTGGGCAATGAATTCCTTGGTTTGCTCTACTTGTGTGTGTAGCTTCTGCTTTATCTGTTAAACTGCCTTTACCTCCAACCCATGAGTTTTATCACTAATGGTTTTAAACTAAAATAAGGAGATTTAGACTAGACAGAATCAAGACATTTTTTCTACTGAGAGTGGTGCAACACTGGACCAGGTAGGAAATGCCCCATCCCTGGAAGCATTCCTTGTTAGGTTGGATGAGCTCTGAACAACACACAAGAAGGACATGGAACTGTTGGAGCGAGTCCAGAGGAGGGCCACAAAGATGCTCAGAGGGCTGCAGCAGCTCTCCTATGAGGACAGGCTACAAGAGTTGGGGCTCTGCAGCCTGGAAAAGAGAAGGCTTTGAGGAGGCCATGTAGTAGCCTTCCAGTATCTAAAAGGGGCCTACAGGAGGGCTGAGGAGGGACTATTTACAAGGTCTTGTAATGACAGGATGAGGATTTAAACTGGGGATGAGGATTTAAACAGAGGGGAGATTTAAACTGGATGTTAGTAAGAAGTTCTTTGCAGTGAGGGTGGTGAGACACTGGCACAGGTTGCCCAGGGAGGTTGTGGCTGCTCCCTCCCTGGAGGTGTTCAAGGCCAGGTTGGACAAGGCCTTGAGTGACCTGTTCTAGTGGGAGGTGTCCCTGCCTATGGCAGGGGGTTGGAACTGGATGAGCTTTGAGGTCCCTTCCAACTTAAACCATTCTATGATTCTCTGATTTTATGTCCCTGCTCTGTGCAGTGGGGGATGGACTAGATGACCTTTGAAAGTCTTTCCAACCCAAACCATCCTATGATTCTATAATTACATGATCTTTTTACTCTTTTTTGCTCCCCCAACCCACTTGAAAGCAGTAACTGGGATCCTAGCAATGCCAGGACTGAAAGCACCAGATTCCCCATGTGTTGTAGGACACCACTTTGAAATCTACTCTACTGATTGCCACCATCCTGTAGTAAAATATCTGGAATGTTCCTGCAAACTCTTCCTACCTGCCATGGGTGTCAGAATGTCCTTTCTGGTGACTCTAATATCAGTCTGTGGTTCAGGAGTGGAATATTAAGGGGAAAAGAGCTCCATACATATCTGGGAGATAGAAAACCTCCAGGGGAAAAAAAAATAATCTGTCCAGGTTTACAAAGAACAAATCGTACCACCCAAGCTAGATTATTTTTTTGATGGAATTACTGAATTAATGGATGATGGGAATGAAATCGATTGCACAGTTTCTCAGCTTTCAGTAAGGTGCTTGATATAGTGTGTCACAAAATCTGGTGTGAAAAATGAGGAAGCCATCTGAGCCGCAAAGAAACTGTCGAGGATTGAATCAAGGACTTAAAGGGGGGGCAGAGAGAAAAGTTCCAAAAAATAAATGACAATAAAAATCAGAAGGAGATATTTGCTTTGGGCTCTTCAAAATCCACTGTTCTTTTCACTGGTATTTCATACCCTATTTGGGAGCTGTTATGAGGGGTGAAGGTGGCAGTAAATTAGGGGATTCAACTGAGGTAGAAATACGAGCAGGAATTAGTAGGAAGATGAATTTCCCCTCAGCCTCAATTCACTCAGCAACACTTCCCCTTGTCCTGGACACCCCATAAAAATCCAAACCTCAAGCTGCACTAGGGGAGGTTTAGGTTGGATGTTAGAAGAAACTTCTTCCCTGAGGGGATTCTCAAACACTGGAACAAGCTCCCTGGGGATGCAGTTGAATCCTCACCCCAAGACATGTTGAAAACACAGAAAAATGTGGTGCTGAGGGACATCCTTCATCACCGTACTTGGTAGAACCAAATAATGGTTGGAATCACTGATCTTAAAGGTCTTTTCCAACCAAAATGAATCTATGGGTCTGTGATTCTAATGCACTGGGAGAAAGGGAAGGAAACACATCAGGACTCCAATAGGTCTTGGTGAAGAGAATGAGAGGAGACCTCTTGATCAGCTGCCTGCCAGTTCAACCCATCTTGTTGTCCAACTAGGGACACTCCAAGCTGGGAGTTTTGATTCTGTCTCACAGCTTGCTTTGTCTGACAGCCTCACTCTGCTTGGAAGGCTGAGGAGCCATCAGAGACCTGTAGAGATGAGAACTGAAGAGAAGAAAAAAATAGGAACCCAACTCACACAGCCCAAATAAAGGATATTTTAAGGAGTGTTTCATATCACATCACAGGAAGATCCTGTCTGCAGAGTGCTAATGTAGCTAACCTTCAAACACAGCTTTGTTGCACTGATTTTCACTCCTATTTCTATGCCTGTTCAATAATAAATAGCATCTTCTCCCCACCTCTCCGGTAAGCTACACCTTTTGGAAAGACTATTTCTTGAAGCTGAGATGGTATTATGGGCTTTCAGTGCTTAAAGGGGCCTGTAGGAAATCTGAGGATGGACTTTTTTAGCAGGGCCTCTTGTGACAGGACAAGGGGTGATGGTTTTAAAGTAAAAGAGGGAAGATTTAGATTAGAGAGAAGGAAGACATTTTTTACACTAAGCATGGTGAACTGATTGCCCAGGTTGCCCGCAGAGGTGGTAGATGCCCCATCCCTGGAACCATTCCTGGTCAGGCTGTTTGGGGCTCTGAGCAACCTGATCTAGTTGAAGATGTTCCTGGTGACTGCAGCTGAGTTGGACTAGATGGCCTTTAAAGGTCCTTTCCAACCTGAACCACTCCATGATTCTATACTTATGAGTCTATGAAAACAGCCAGACAGGTAACCCACATGCTCTGAGAAGCCAGGTGGGTGGCAGTGCCTTTCCCTGCTCAGTGCCAGGAGAAGGGAGCAAGGAACAGTTTTGATACCATGCTTTGCTTTATCCTCTCCTATATTCACTGCTGCTGAATTAAAAGTATCTCATGGCTCTGCACATGACATCTGTACTGTGAGCCTCCAAGGACTGATTAAATAATAAAGTAGATATAATCTTTTTATTCTTTGTGTCCTAAACCTGAAGAAATGAAAGGTGATGAAATCAAGTTGAAGGACATGTGTGTGACATAGCCCAGGGCAGCCCCCTGAGTCCTTGATGCTTTATAACAGGGTGTCAACATCAGGTTTTTCTACCTTCTAAACAATTCCTTCCCTCACTCACAATACTAGCATTTACTCCCAAGTGGTTCGAATGAACCACTTTTAGTCCTGAAAAGGGCTTCTTATTCTTTTATACATGTTGTAGCAATTTCTTTTCTGACAGTCTTCGTTTCCTGCCCATGGCAGGGGGGGTTGGAACTAGATGATCCTTGTGGTCCTTTCCAACCCTGACTGATTCTATGATTCTATGATTCTATGCTTCTATGATTCTATGTGGTGCTGATGGACATGGTTTAATTGTGCCTGAGTTAGTGATTGGACTTGATGATCTTAAAGGTCTCTTCCAACCACAATGATTCTGTGACTCATTTTTTTCCTGGGGTTTTTAGATTTTTGAGCAAGTGTAGCAGCAGTTATGAGCCATAGTAAAACCTCACCACACAGAGAGGCTAATTTTCTACTCTAACAGAGATTAATCTTATTCTTTTTGGACACAAAAGAAATCTCCTGGCTGATGAACTTTGCTATGACACTGGGTGGGAATGGCTCCAGACTGTTATTCTCTCTCTTTCTCCAGAATCACTTTACTCAGCAGCTCTTTGTAGGATACTGAATAAGCCAAGGAGCTGTGCCAGTTCCTGCTGAGAATCAGTGATCAGCTCTTCTGCTGGGGGAAAAGGCATCAGGAGCAGAACGCTTCTAAGGAAAAGCTGCTGTGATACAGATCTGTCAGCTGCTGCCAAACCCAAGAAGGTGAGCAGTCCTCATGGGCAGCCGTGAATGCATGGGGCTGGGAGGTCTCTGCTGCTGGCACAGCGCTCTGGGAGAAAACACCTGGGGTTTGAAGGAGCCAGTGGTCCTTTCTGATTAACGACCTACTGCAAAACACATTTTCATCCAATTTACCTCTTTTGGCTTTCAGATAAGCACATAATGTCACACCTGCTAAGCAGCTAGAATTATGCAGCATCATAAATTACACTTTTTAATTTGCCAAAATTCCTGGCTTGTGCCGTTTCTCATTCAGAGCCACACTTCAGAGAGGCAGAAGTGTTTCCTGCAACGGCTGCACGTGAGAGGAGAATCTTTTCCCCTTGCCCCACAGAGCAGGATGGGGCACTGGTGACAATGGGCAGTAAGTGCCAGCAGCAGATGCTCTCCAGAAGGATGCATCATCACTTCTAGCACAGTGATTATCCTCTTGTGAGGCTGCACCTCTTGAATACTGGGTTCAGTTTCAGGCCTCTCATGACAAGAAGGACATTGAAGTGCTGGAGTTTGTCCAGAGAAGGGCAGCAAAGTTGGTAAAGAGTCTAGAGCACAAGTCCTCTGCAGACTGCCTGAGGGAATTGGGGTTCAGCTGGGACAAAAGGTGGCTCAGGAGAGACTACCCTGCTCTCTACAACTTCCTGAAAGGGGGTTAGAGCAATGTGGAGTTCAGTCTCTTCTCCCAAGTAACAAGCAATAGGAGAGAAAGAAATGGCTTCACGTTGCACCAGCATAGGTTTAGGTGGGACATTATGAAAAATCTCTTCCCCAAAACAGCTGTCAAGCCCTGGGATAGGCTGCCCAGGGCAAGGGTGGATTCACCATCCCTGGAGATGTTTAAAAGCCTTGCAGATGTGGTGCTGAGGGACACGGTTTAGAGGTGACTTGGCAGTGCTGGGTTAATGGTTTGACTTCATGATCGTAAAGACTTCTTCCATCTACAACAGTTCTATGATTCTGTGCTTCACTAGGGAATTTGTGACCCCAGCATATGTGTGGCAGTGCTGTGTTTTGCATCACACACTTGCTGCAGCTGCTTTAGGCTCAGTGATTGGTGAGGTGCTGCTGTTTGGATCCCTGTGGCATGGACTAGCAGGTACCTTTGGGCAGTGTGGTGGCACTGAAGAGCTCAGCTTCTCTGCTACTGACAGATACTCTCACAAGTTCCTATAGACAGGAGCATGATGCTCACATTAGTGATGCTCTCTCAGCCTAGCAGGCTGGCATCAACTACAAACACTCTGCCATACAGGGAGGGAAAGTGTGCTTATGAAGATGGGTAGTTTTGACCTTCCTCTTCCTCTCCCTCAGTTCAATGCTCAAAGCTACTTAACCCATGAGAGAGGGAACTAGAGGAGAGGCTATTTCTGTACATGCATTTCAGTGATGAAAGCTGAGCTTTGAGGATTGATATCTGTTGAAAACTCTAAAGCATAGTCAATATCTGTTGGAAAAAAAGTACTTAGAAGGCTAGGTTTTACATAAAAGAGCAAGATGGTGCTGCTGCTTAGAATCATAGATTGGTTTGGGCTAGAAGGGGCCTTTAAAGTAGGGCCTGGAAAATAAATCTTATGAAGAGTGACTGAAGGAGCTGGGGCTGTTCAGTTTGAAGAAGAGGAGTCTGAGGGGAGACCTCATCACTGTCTACAGCTACCTGAAAGGATGTTGTGGAGAAGCTGCTGCTGGTTTCTTCTCACAGGTAATTAGAGATAGAACAAGAGGGAATGGCCTCAACCTGTGACTGGGTAGGTTTAGACTGGACATTAGGAAACATTTTTTTTCCCAGCAAGAGTGGTCAGGCATTGGAGTCACCAACCCTGGATGTGTTTAAAGGTCATTTGGATGTGGTGCTTAGGGATAGGGTTTAAGGGTGAACCTTGTAGAGGAGGGATATTGGTTGGACTTGGTGATCCTGAGGGGCTTTTCCAACTGGAATATTTCTGTGATTCTGTGATCTAGTCCAACTTCCCACAGTGAGCAGGGCCATATTAACCTCAGTTTCCTGGAAGTGAAATCAGAAACGTGAGTTCGTGCCTGCCATGTCCTCTCCTGTGAAAATTTCCAATGTTTTACTTCCCCCATTGCCTTTCCACTTCAGGCCAAGCTTTCAGCTGTTTTCATTGTTTAAAGAGTGGTGGTGATGGTGGGTTCTCCTTCCAAACATAAAAACTTAGGTACGGACTAGAATAGTTTGGGGTGGGGGGGATGTGGGGTGGAAATGCTGCTGTGAAAAAATAATTTCATTTGGAAGCAATTTGAAGTCACAGTTTGGGTTTTGAATGAATCTATGGAGAGCTGTCAAGGCAGCAAGCAATACGAATGAGTTAAGCTGCTGATAGGTTGTTGCCCTTTCCCATAAGCAAAAAATCCAGATCCAAACAGATAGATATGAATGTGCTTAGGTGAAAGAATTGCATTTAAAGAACTTAACCCCAAAATGGTAGCAGCACAGGAGTAATCTAAATAAGAATTTGAGGGTGATTTGTGGTACCTTGCAGTGAGAGAGTTTAATTTGAATGCTACTTCTTCTCTGCATAGCTGCTGGGAAAATAAGTTGGGAGGGAGCCAAGAAGAACAACAGTGAATGGCATGAACCCTGCAAGGGGAAAACAAAGCCTTGGGTCAGTGGGCTGAAGGTGGGATTCGTGTGCTGGCCTGGCTGCTGGGAACTTCCTCTTGTTAATTAACAAGAGCCTTCGGAGGAGCTGCAGCTTCTCTTGACCTTTTTGCTGCCTATTTTATAGCACTGTTGTTCTGGTAGAGGAGGAGGCCAGGGCAGTGGCTCCAGGGCTTGGAGGAGCTGCCTGTGGAGCAGCGTGTCATGTCCTCTGTACTGCTGGCTGACACAAGGTCTGTTCTGGAATAAACCAACCCACAGCCAGGTCTGCCTGGAAAAACATCCTAAAAAGGCTTCAGTTCCTAAAATTCTAGATGCGAATTACAGCAAGCCTGGAGCTGTTTGCCAGTTGCTTTCTTCGTGTCCTTCTGGACAACCCAAGTGACACTGACAAAGGATCTTTTACACTATGTACTTCCTGACAGGGGTGTAAAAATCTGTTGGTTAAATTGAGACTAATTTATATTGCTCTTCACATCTGAATCGCAGTGTGGAGGTCTAGTCTTGAGGTCTGTGGTAATGGGTTGGACTTGATGATCTTTGAGATTTCTTCCAACCTTGCTATACTGTGATACTATGAGGTCAAGTGTAGAGTAGTTACACACCTCTGGTCCCAAAAGACTTAGCTTAACCTGTGGGTAACAAGTGGACAACAAGATCACCATGAGCCAGCAATGTGGCTTTGTGGCCAAGAAGGCCAACGGTCTCCTTGAGTGCATTAAGAAGTGACCAGCATGTTGAGGGAAGTTTTACTCCCCATGTGTTTTATCCTAGTGAGGCCACATCTGGACTTCTGGGTCCAGTTCTGGGCTCCTCAGTTCAAGAGAGACAGGGAACTACTGGGAAGAGTCCAGCAGAAGCTGCAAAGATGCAGAGGGGACTGGAGCATCTCCGTAGGGAGGAAAGGCTGAGAGACCTGGGGCTGTTTAGCCTGGAGAAAAGGAGGCTGAGGGGAGACCTCATTGTTCTCTACAACTACCTGAAAGGAGGTTGGAGTGAGGTGGGGAGGTCTGTTTGTCCTCTCTAGCATGAGGTGGTACAGAGGAAATGGCCTGAAATTGTGCCAGGGTAGGTTTAAGGGTGGATATTAGGAAGAATTTTTTTACAGAAATTTCTTTACAGAATTCTCTAGGCATTGGAAAAGACTGCCTAGAGAGGTGGTAGAGTTGCCATCCCTGAAGGTGTTAAAAAATGTGAGGAGATGGCACTTTGGTTTGTGGTTTAATGGCCATGGTGGTGTTAAGTCGCTGTTTGGACTTGATGATCTTAGAGGTCTTTTCCAACCAAATCAGTTCTATGATTCCATGAAGAAAAACTTTATCTGTGAGGGTGCTGGAGCACTGCAGCAGGCTACCCAGAGAGGTTGTGGAGTCTCCTCCTCTGGACAGATTTCAAACCTGCCCAGTGTGATCCTGGGCAACCTGCTATGGGGTGACCTTGCTTTGTTGGGTGTGTTAGACTAGATGACCTCCAGAGATCTTTTCCAACCTCTACCATTCTGTGATTCTGTGTGATACAGCAATGGGATGGACGTGGAAGAGTCAAAGTCTGTAAGTGTATTTGGGTCTGGATGTGCTAGTACCCTTGAGCCCCTCTCAGTCACTACTTGGGTAGCAGTGTCTGGCTTCAGCTTGCTGGTGGACCTGTAGCAGCAGTGTAACTAGTTCCAGGTTCAGTGGTGGAACAAAGCTATCCCCATGGGCCAGTCCTTTTAAACATCTTCTGGGAGCTAAATCCCATTGGACGCACATAGCTCATCGTCATGTGAAGTGTATTTAGAGCTTCACACCTGTGAGTTACAATAACAAATATGCTAACATATACAGCAATGAGGAGTGATTTATGCTGGTAATGGCTTCTCCATCTATACATTTACTGACAAAATATATTGCATCGTTCATGAAATTGCTGTAGCACTCGGAGCACAATCAGTGGAGCCTCCTGATTGGCTCAGCTTGGTGCCATATGTTGTATAAGAAAATTTATTTGGACTCGACGAAGGCATAAATTGTTAGGAAGCCTTGAGTACAATGATGAAATTATAAACACATTTTCTGCCTGTTGAGCAGAGAATTTATATTTGTAATCTTATCTGGATTGTGTTGCAACAGTCAGCCTGGCTTCTGTTTTCACCCCTAAAGACTTTCCCCAAACGTTCCCTCACCAGAAGTGTTTCTTGAAGCTCTACAACCAGGCAATTCAGTGAGTACAAAGAGCATGGTAATTACTTCACACAAAGAGTGTCATCTCATATGTGGTAATGCCTTTCTTCCTTTTAGGTTGTTTGATCTGGTGATATGCTACACTGGCAGAGTGGCTTCCAAGTTCATGTTCAACTCTGTCACCATCATTTTTATGCTGTTCAACAAATGCATAAATGTCCCAAAAGCTTGAAAACTGGAAAGAATTAGAGAGATCCAAGGGTTTTCAGTGGTACCCAGTGACAGGACAAGGAACAAGAGGTACAAGCTGGAGCACAGGAGGTTTCTCCTTAATGCCTCATTATGGTGAGGGTGGGAGAGAACTGGAACAGGCTGTCCAGAGAGGTTATAGAGTATTCTTCTCTGGAGACTTTTAAAGCCTGCCTGGATGCAATCCTGCTTTGGCTAGGGGGTTAGACTCAATGGTCTCTGGAAGTCCCTTCCAACCCATAATATCCTGTGACTCAGAGTGGTTTTTCATTCTCATTACCTAGAAAGATCATCTCATATTTAAACTCTCCTATAATTATGGAATCGTAGAATCATTTTGGTTTGAAAATAACTTTAAAAGATCATCAACTCCAACTGTTATCTAGCTCTACCAACTCTGGTGCTTAGTGCCATGTCCCTGTTGTACTACTACTACTATTACTACTACTGCTACTTCTACTACTACTGCTACTACTATTAACTTAATCAGGAAGTTTAGCACCATAAAGCTATCATCATCATCATCATTAGTAGTAGTAGTTGTAGTAGTATTAAAGCAGCTTTGTGGTGCTTAATTTCCTGCTGAAGCTAAACCACATATATATATGCAACTCAAATTTGGTTCAGTTTTGGCCCCTTTACTCCAAGAAGGACAATGAAGTGCTGGAGTGGGTCCAATGAAGGGCAATGAAAATGATGAAGGTTCTAGAGCACAAGTCTTGGGAGAACTGCAGCAGGAGATGTTTAGGTTAGAGATAACCTAAACATTAGAAGGTTAAAAGTGTTAGAGATAACAGTCCTTCCCCAGAAGTGTTGTCAAGGCCTGGAACAGGCTGCCCAGGGCAACAGTGGAGTCCTCACTTCTGAAGGGTTTTAAAAGATGTGTAGGTATGGTGCTGAAGGACATAGTTCAGTGACTTAGTTATGAGTTAATGATTGATCTCAATGATCTGAAAGGTCCTGTCTAGCCTGATTCTATGGTCCTATGATTACCCCAATTATTTAAGTCATATTATCCTATAGCAAGTTACTTTAAAGCTAACAACCAAGTTTGTCCTTCTTGAGAGGATTTAGGTGTAAAATATGCAAGAGGAGAGGAGAGGTAATGGTGGCCCTTGTTACACCATCTACATCAACCTGTGGTGGCAGAGGAATGTCTGGGAGGACAACTCACCTCATCTCTATCTCCAAAGGAAAACAGTTTTGGGATAGGCAGATTCCTATCCGGGTCCACAGTTGGGTGTACACAATTTAATGACCAAGTGGGTGTCTCGGCACATGTGTTTGGACCTGGTAGACATAGAAAGTTGGCCAAGTCTTTTTTTTTTTTTTTTCCCCCTTTCCACAGGGAAATGAAGATCCATTTAACAGCTGCCAACTTTGTTAGCTGATTGATGGACTTGCAGGCTCTGAAGGTTTCTTGAAAGCAGAAGGAAAATCCTTCTTGCAGTATTATTCTGTTTGGTTACAAAAAGCGTTTAGTCAGTTTTTGTGCCAGGTTGGACTAAAGTACATCTCCTTAGTCCAGATGAAGTGTAACAGATGAGTTTAGAGTAACACAATTGCAGAAGCACAGGATGATAGGTGTGGGAAGGGACCTCTGGAGATCATCTATTCCAGCTCCTCTGATAGAGCAGGCTCACTTACAGCAGGTCACGGAAGATGGCAGATGGACTCTTCAGTGCATGAGGAATTGGCTAGGTGGCCATCATATCCAGAGGTTAGTGCCAACAACTTGATGCCCAAATGGAGATTGGTGATAGTCCTATCCCTCAGAGATCCATCCTGGAAGCCATGCTGTTTAATGACTTCAACAATGATATAGACAGTTGGATCAGATGCATTCTCAGCAAGTTTGCAGGTGACACCAGTGGTGACATCATTAGTTGGGTTTGGTTGACATGCCTGAGAGGCCAGATGTCATGCAGAGACCTAGACAAGCTCAGTAAGCAGCCTGAAGTGAAACTCATGAGGTTCACCAAGGCCAAGTGCAAGGTCCTGTACCTGGGTTGGGGCAATGCTGGGTATCAAAACAGGCCGGGGGATGAAGGGATTGAAAGCAGCTCTGTGGATGAGGGGGCACTCCACAGGCTGGCAGAGCACCTGGGGATGCAGGCACGCGTGAGAACACCGAGGCACTTCCTATAGGGAAAAAACCCAATCCAGACCATTAAGAACTGAGCAAAGTAATTCACTTTGTTCTTCTCCTGGTTGTCCACGTATGCTTTATGGTGGGTATGAGATTTAAAGGCGAAGCACAGATGAGCCTTCTAGAAGGATCGTAAAGCACATGGAGGAGAGGGAGGTGATGACCTCACCTTGAGTACTGTGTCCAGCTCTGGGGCCCTGAACACAAGAAAGAATCCAGAGGAAAGACATCAAAATGATCGGAGGGCTGGAGCAGCTCTCCTATGCAGACACAGGGTAAGAGGCTTGAGTTGGGGTTGTTCAGCGTGGAGAAGTCTCCAGGGAGACCTTGTAGTGACCTTCCAGTACGTGAAAGGGGCCTAGAAGACACTTGGGGAGGGACTGATTCCAAGCGCACCTAGCCCTAGGACGAGGGGTAATGGTGTGAGAAGAGAAGGGTAGACTTAGGTTGCATTCTGTGGTTTTAGGATCTGATTCTGCTGTGCTGGCATCAGCAGCTGAGCAGCTCCCATGACCCACAGGATGGCACAGGCAGAGAGAAGCTGTGGGGACAGTTGTAAGCTTTATTAACATCAACATTTAATGACAACATCAACTTTTCTCTGTTAGCATTGAAAAGTGTCCAGTCCAGGGCTGAGCAGCAGTCTACAGTCTTGTGGGCCATGGAATGTTGGCGGCACCGTCCACACCCCCATCCCATCTCTTGGGTGCTGTTGTCCCCCATGCCTCTGCTTCTGCGTGCTGCAGGTTCAGGGCCAGGTGGGGGCTTGGTGAGTGGTGCTGGTAGCAGGTCCGGGCTGCTGGCAGCAGCTCCTACTCATCTGTCTGTGCCCTTGTGCAGGAGCAGAGAGCACAGAAAGCTCTGACCAGGGCTCTCAGTGGCCTCCTGAAGACAGAGAGCCGTCGCTGCTGAGCCAGGACTGCCTCCATGAAAGCCTCTTGGCTGTTTGTAGGGCTACATGGGCAGGAGGGGCTGGCAGTGCCAGGACACTCTGCTTTTGCAGTTGTGTGGAGAAGACCACAGCCCTCCTCACTGTGGCATCGCTCGCAGTCAATTAGGTTGCCTCCACATAAGTATCCTGGCTGTCTATGGGGCAGAGTGGGGCAGGAGCCTGGGCCTTGAGAGGATCTTCAGGAGCTTCATCCAGAGATGAAGCTGCTGTCTCAGCCTCCGTGTGGCCCATGCTGGATGAGCTGGAAGACTCTTGCGTTTCAGAGTCAGAACTCGGGTCCTGGAAGAGCTCTGGGTAGTAGGGGTTGACCAAGATGCTAAAGATTTTGGGGTCTTGGGACAGCTCCGAGTTGCTGGCCCTCTCCTCCTCCCGTATCTCTGTGTGAGTCGAGGCTCCCAACACGTCCTCATGACCAGAGGTGCTTCTGGTCTGCGTCTTGTGCAGTTCCTGCCTGTTTCTTGCTGCGGGCTTCCATTTGCCCGGCACCTCCTTCTTGGTGCTGCTATCCTCTGTCTTTCCCCCCGAACCGATGCTGAGGTTCTAGGAGGTATGTGCGGTCCTGCTAGGCGAAGGCTCCTGGGGCGCTGCTCCCAGCTGCCTGTGTCCCAAGCCGTGCAGCTGCCAGCTCATTTTCTTTGCCTCAACGCCCGTGAACGCAGACGCTGGCCCGAAGCGGGCTGCGGGCCGCGTGCCCCCGTCCAGCCGGTGCCTGGCCTGCCTAGCTCCGCTGCCTGCAGGTGCGGCCGTCCGCGGCACCGCTCCCGCCCGCGCTGCCCGTTGGCCCGGGAGGGCCCGGCCGCCGAGGCCGCTGCGGCTCGGCTCGGCTCGGCTCGGCTCGGCTCGGCAGGTGTGAGGGCGCGAGCGGCGGCCGTTACCCGTCGGCGGGCAGGTGTGAGGGCGCGAGCGGCGGCCGTTACCCGCCCGGCTACCCCTTGGCGCTGCCTCGTCTGCAGGGCGGCGGGGCCAGGGACAATTTAGCTCTGCTCCTGCCCTTCTCCAGCGGTGCTCCGCAAAGAGGCTAAGCTGAAGGGCTTCACCATGGCACCTAGCGCCAGCTCCTGCCACGCCCGTCTTCTCCCTTCACTCCAGGTAACCTATGCATGGTGACTGGCAGGGCCAGGTTGGCCAGTGAGAGGCTGGCAAATCTGCAGCCTCCCTTTTGCTTTTCTGGCCTCCCAGGCCTGCAGATCGTTGATTCACATGGGCCCATCCCTGCAAGCCACAAGTCCTGCCAGGCACAGAGCCCTTGCAGGGCCTGAGCATGTTTGGCTATGTCTGTGTGTGTTTAAGCAGAGAACTGATGGTCACTTGTCACCATTCCTATTGTGCAAAGAATTTCTCAACTGAATACGGAACCTTTATATCCGTTGTAGGTTTTGTGTATAGTTACATGGGAGCCTAATTCATAAAGAATTTCTATTCATTTCTTGCCTTATCACCTTCCTTGGTGAGAAGGCACTGCCAGACTTGTAGTGGTGATGTGGCAGTCTTTTCTGCTTCTTTGGAAGTTGACATGGGGTGGCAGTTGTGGGTTTGGTCTGGGAGCTCTGCTATCTCCGGTCTGGCCAGCTGGGAAGAAGCAGCTTTCCCAAAGGCCTGGGTCTGTTCTCTATTGGACATGGAACAGACCCTTCTTGGAGGTGGTGCTGGAGAAAAGCTGGACATGAACTGCCAGTGTGTGTGCACAGCGCAGAATGTCATTGGTATGCGACACGACAAAAAGTGACTTTTTTTCTAAGGAAGGTTTTTTTTACGCTGAAGGTGGTGAAATACTGGCCTAGGTTGCCCAGAGCAGTGGTAGAAGCCCTGTCCTTGGAACCATTCCAGGTCAGGTTGGATGGGACTCTGAGCAAGCTGATCTAGTTGAAGATGTCCCTGCTTCAAAGGTCCTTTCCAACTCAAAGCATGCTATGATCATTTGCAGTTGTGCCAGCAGTACCAGGTAGGGGAGGGTGTCTGACTCTTTCTAGGAGTGGAAATGGAATGGAAACATCATGCTACAAATGGATGTGTTGAGAGGAAGGGTTCTCAGTAGGTTTTAGGAGAGAAGAGGGTTTAAAAACACTGAAGGTAAACACTACCTGAGCCACTAAAACCGTACCCACCTCCAGCAGATGACACTCTGCCCCAGGCTCTGCTGCCAACAGATGTGATGGGATGGCAGATGGGAAAGCAACACTGTTATCAGTAAAGAGAACCTTCACTGAAGAACACATTCTTGGCCAAATCACCTATCTAAACTAACACAGGATGACCACAGACTGATCCTTGGAAGTGTAGTCAAGATATGCAGAATGTGGGTCAGAGAGATTTGGCAAGAGGGGATATTGGCAGTGAGGACAGAGGGAGGAAAGGAGGAGTGCCAACAGAAGGAGAGGGAAGCTTTGACGAGCAGGCTTTGTCATCTGCTAGAAAGACAGGACAGTTTAATATAGCAGAAGCTTTTATTCAAAGCAATTGCAACAGCACTCACTTACCAGCCCCTTTGGCTGTCAGGCTGAGGCACAGCTCCACGCAAGGCAGCCTGAAGCAGGCAGGAGGCAGATTGATAACACTTTGTTCATTTATTGTTGTTGAAAGAGAGACAGCTTTGTGCATGTGCTCTCTTCCTGCCAGATCTCAACAGACATTGGTACAGGCAGGGTAGAAGTAATAGGATGGGAAGGTTTTCTCTTATGTTGTTTAGAAGAAGGTTTGTGTTTAGCTCATGTCACCGAATCATGCATCTGCTTCACATTCAGTGTGTGTATACATGGGCTTTCTCTTGGTGGGATATATAGAGAGACAAGGAACTACTGGAGAGAGCCCAACACAGGGCTGTGGAGATGCTGGGCGTTCTGGAGCATCTCTGTGAGAAGGCTTAGAGACCCTGGGGCTGTTGAGCCTGGAAGCAGACTGAGATTGGATCATCTCAATGCTCATCAACAGTTAAAGGGGGCTGGGGGTGCAAGAGGATGGGGTCAAACTCTTTTCATTGGTGCCCAGTGACAGGAAAAAGAGCAACAGACATAGACTGGAACTCAGAAGGTTACATCTGAATACAAGGAAAAACATCTTTCCAGTGAGGGTGCCAGAGACCTGAAGAAGGCTGCCCAGAGAGGTTGTAGAGTCTTCTACCCTGGATAGATTCCAAACCCACTTGAACATTGTGGTGCTGGGCAACCTGCTGTGGGTGACCCTGCTTTAGCAGGGCTCTTGGACTAGATGATTTTCAGAGGTCACTTCCAACCATCACCATGTTGGGATTGTGTGATACGGCATTTAGAAGGATGAGCTCAGACACAAATTGTGTGTGAATATTGAACTTTTTTTGGGGTTTGTTTTTTTTTTTTTTTTGGTGCAAATGGAACCAGACAAGAGGATATTGATATAAGTGTTTGTAGGACAAGGAGTTCTAATTGCATTTACCCAGGCCTAGTAGCCTGTGTCCATCATAAGTGAGACTTCTGCTTTAACTGTGGTCCCTGAGCAGATCTTCAGAAAACAAAAACCCCAACCCCCTAAAAAACACCCAATTACTACAAATACCCCAACTGTAGAGATACAATTAAGTGTCTTCTGGCTGCTAGTGAAAGCACATCAATAGCAGAGCCTGAGGAGTAAAAATGCCATTGCTCAGACAGACTGTCAGGGAGCATGAGATATTAATCTTCCTTCACACACTCCTTTGGACAAGCTACAGCAAGCATCTCTCTGTTGTTAAAATCCTCCTTTTCTGTGCTGCTGTGAATTGAGTACTATCAGCTGTATTGCAGAAAATTGTGGCAGGGTGTTTGTAGAGCACAACTGTTTCCACCTCACTCCTCCTTCCCACCTATCTGAAGTACCTCTACCTAGAAAAAGCATCACATTCTGAGGTGACAGGAATGGGAGGGAATTGGGATGAAGTTTCATGGGCTTTGTTCTAAATGATCCTGGAGTGAGAGGCAGGATTGCATCACCAGAGGATCAAGGATAGCCCTCAGTAAGTTTGTAGACAACACCAAGTTGTGTGTGTGATCTGCTGGAGGGTAGGGAGGCTCTACAGAGGGATCTGGAAAGGCTAGGTTGATGGGCTGAGTCCAGTGGGATGGTGTTCAACAAGGCCAAGTACTGAGTCCTGCACTTGGGTAACAACAGCACCATGAGCATTCCAATCTTGGGGAAGTGTTGCTGGGAAGTTGCCCAACAGAAAAAGACCTGGGGGTGATGGTTAACACCATGGCTTTAAAATCACCCAAATCACCAAAGCCAGGCTAGATGGGGCCTTGAGCAACCTGGTTTAGTAGAAGATAGCCCAGGCCATGGCAGGAGGCTTAGAGTTGGGTGATCTTTAAGGTCCCCTCCAATCCAAATAATTCTATGGTACTGTGATTCTATGTCCAACTGTTCATCTAGCACTATCAGGTTACCACTAAACCACATCCCTCAGCACCACATCTGCATGGCTTTTCTATCTCTTCAGAAATGGTGACTCCACCACGGCCTTGGGCAGCCTGTTCCAGGGCTTGACAAACTCTTTTGGGTAATAAATTTTTCCTAATATCCAGCCTAAACCTCCCTTGGTGCAACTTGAGGTAATTTCCTCATTTCCTTGGAGCTGGTTTATGAACACTGAAAGGGCTGTCACTGCTGCTTTCCTTCTGTTGTGTCCTCTATAATGCCACCCTCCAGATAACTTCCATGAGCTCCATGCTGCTTCATGACCACCTGCCCCTCATGTTAATCTCTTTTTTCTGCTCCTAATTGTTGCAACATGTCCTAGGCAAACTTGCTTTGGCAGGAGGGTTGGACTAGATGATTTCTGGAGGTCCCTTCCACTCCCCACCATTCTGTGATTTTGTGATTCTCTAGTTCCTTGTGGTTTCTCTCTTCTTAACTTCTGAAGTCCTCATCTTTTATTTTCTTCCTTCCAAAGTCCTGTTTTACCTAGGCCTGGATTTCTCTGTTTGTATTGATTGATAGCTGTGTGGATAGCAGTGAGGACACAGAGCTGCTTGTTGTGATTTCTTTAGCTGGCTCCAGTTTTAAGACACCATAGTTCACAGAATGTCTCTTGGGACTACATCACAGAGGCTCTATAATACATGTCTGACCGTGTCTCTGTCAGAAGAACAGTAACAGCAACAAAAAGTAGTTGCAGTAAAACAAGGAGAAACACTGCAGAGCTCCTTCCTCCTTGTGTCCTTTTCCACCTAATCCCCCAAGACCTACCTGTGTCCACAGGAGTTCTGCAGCTGAAATAGTGTCTGGCAGGCATGACAGTCTCTGTCCCTGGGAGAGACTGACACAATTCCTGTTGCATTTCAATAATCTCAGTCACCTTTTGGATCGCAGCACCTGTCTGTCCTGGTCTGAAGTAGACCAGGGTCAATTCTGTTCAGTGCTGTGACTTCTCAGCTCAGTCTCTGCTCAGTGAGGGCACTTTCTGAACTTCAGGGCAGGTTTATACAGCCAGTGGCTGCCTCTAGCAGTGAGAATGCTGATGGGGAGAGTTACTTCCAAGGGCTGGGCTGCAGAAAGGTTCTGGCTTAGATATGCTCCTCTGCAGACAAAGGGCATTACCACATCTCATGCCCCACCCTGGGGTGGAAGATGTCACACGTGCAAGGAGGAGGGGACAGAACAGGTGACCCTCAACAGACCAACAAGGAATTGCATCCAGTCGACGTCGTATTCAGGAGAAAGCTGAGGGATCAGCAGAGTCAAGCCTCTTCTTCAACTGCCAGTGTCCAAACAGAGCTTTGTCCCTTCTGACATTAATTCCCATCCATATGTTCCTGAATCCAGTTCCAGAATCCAGCTTTTGAATCTGGTTCCCGTCTGCTGCTGAGTCCAGTCTGGGACTTCCCTTGCCCCTCTGAGGCTTGGGGTTGTAAGTTCTTCAGCATCTCTGCACAATTTACAGCAATGGTTGGTACCTGGCAGGTACATTTTAAAGGCATTTTAAAAGAGTTGTTTCCCAGTTGCAGAGAAAATGCATCCTCATGTCTTCAGATCCGAATTTTGGAGTGCTTTTGGACTGGCAGTTGTCAAGCTGTGAGTCATTCTGTCAGAGTTGGACATCTTAGATTTAGAGCTTCTCAAAACATTTTGACAGATACATTTCCATAGATGGTCCTGTCATTCCAGATCATAGAACTGTAAAATCATTTAGGTTGGAAGAAGCCTTCAAGATTGCCAAGTCCAACCAGCACTGCCAGCTCCTCACTAAACTAAGTCCCTTTGCACGACATCACAGAATCACAGAATCACAAAACCTTAGAGTTTGGAAGGGACCTCCAGAGATCATCAACTCCAACCCTTCTGCCAAGCAGTATCCCCCAAGGTAGTTTGCACAGGAATGCATCCAGGAAGGTTTGGAAAGTCTCCAGAGAAGGAGACTGCACAACCTCTCTGGGCAGCCTGTTCCAGGGCTCTGTCACCCTCACTGGAAAGAAGTTTCTCATCTTGTTGGGGTGAAACCTTCTGTGTTCCAATTTGTAGCTGTTGCTCCTTGCTTTATTGCTGCTAACCAGTGAAGAGCTTGGCCGCAGCCACTTGACACCCACCCCTCAGATACTTGTATACATTGATCAGATCTCCTCTCGGTCTTCTCTTCCCCAGACTAAACAGCCCCAGGGCTCTCAGTCTCTCTCCACACGGGAGATGCTCAAGTACCCCAGTCATCCTCATAGTTCTCTGTTGGACTCTTTCTATCAGGTCCCTGTCTCTCTGGAACTGAGGAGCCCAAAATTTGACACAGTATTCTGGTTGTGGGCTCACTAGGGCAGAGTAGGCATCTACATGTCTTTCACATCACATCACACATTATAAGCAAGGTTGGAAGAGACCTCAAAGATCATCAAGTGATGACTATAACATGAAAAGATCCTTTTAAAGATCAGAGCTAATGTGGTTTGCTGCTTCCTTGCACTGGGTTTCCCACATAGCTTTGGAAGGCTTCAGGATTGAGCAGCTGCTGTCCCTGCAGTGCCTCCATGGCACTTCTAGGTGAGACAAAGTTCTGCAGTTCCAGCAGACGATGCAGGTTGCTGACTTGTTCCATTGTGGCCTCATTCCTCATGCTTGCTGCTTCACTGCATCTATGAACAGGAGGCAAATTCCAGCCTGTTCAGAAACGAGCAAGTTCTTGGGAGAAAGGGGAAACAATCCAAATGCTATGGAAGTGTAATACAACCATTCCCAGGCAAGAGCTTTAATGGTGTGAGTCTGGCCACTGGCAGTGCTGTTAGCAGCCCTAACAACAGAGGGGGTTTACTCGCTTTTTAACCCCTCCAGTCATTTCAGTAATGGTATCTTTGGTGAAATTCTGGCACAAGTCACCCAGAGAGGTGGTGGAAGCTCCATCCCTGGAAACATTCCAGACCAGACTGGAAAAAGCTCTGACCAGCCTGCTCTAGTTGCAGATGTCCCTGCTAACTGAAAAGGGGTTGGACTATACAGACTTGAAAGGTCCCTTCCAACCCAAACGATTCTGTGATTCTGTGATGCTGTGATTCCATGATGAATCCTGTCCCACTTGCAGCAGTCATTCTTCTCAAGAACAAACCCACCCTATTGCAGAATCACAGAATCCCAGCATGGTGCAGGCTGGAAGGGACATCTGGACATCATCCAGTCCAATCCCTCTGCTAAAGCAGTGTCAGGTTGCCCAGCATCCCAGTGTCCACTTGGGTTTGGAATATTTCCAGAGAAGGACACTCCCCAACCTGCATCAGGGCTCCAGCACCCTCACAGCAAAAATGTTTTTCTGTATCACCCTCTTTGAGGCAGGGAATTGCAGTTCATGTTCAGGGCTGGCAAGGGATGCCATGCAAAGATTGAGCAGAGTACATGCCCAACATCATCTCTTCTTCTTCATGTCAGGGCAGTTTTCAGGCTCTACATCTATGCATGTGCATCATTTGTGATACAATTCACCTTTTGGCGTGGCACACCCGTTGTCTGGATCAACACTGGATCACACAATAAAGATGCTCTGCAGGTAGCTCAGTGCTTACCAGCTCTGAAAAGAAGCTTAGTTGGAGGGTCTGAGATGCCAAAAGTTATTAAATTAAACAAAACGTTATCATGTATGTAATTATTTATTGAGCTGAGAATCCATACAAGGTAAACAAATGTTTACACTATCATACAGTAAGCATTTCCAGGGCTTGATAAAAATGATTGTCACTCACTGTGCTTCACCAAAAAAAAAAAAAAAAAAAAAGTTCATTTTAATGAATAAATAATTTGATGAAATCAAAAAATATTTACAATATAAACAAATAAAAAGAAAAAAAAAACCCAACAACAGACTTTGGATATATTAATCTGAGCATTCTGCATTTTCCTTTTTCTCTCTGTATTTCTGTCCAGGATTCTCCCTCTGATGTGGTGGTACAAAATGGAGAGGAACTCCAACTCAAAAGAAGTTAACGTGATTTGGTATGTGTCTTCCCATTAGTTCAGATAAGCTACATATGGTTCATTTGTTGTGTGTTAGGATACAAATATAACTAAAAATCAGATAGTAAAAAAAAATAAAAAAATATGCCAGACAGCATTCTCCACAGAACAGAAAAATGGACACGAGGCTGTGACGGTAACTGGCAACGGCGAGAGAAGAGAAGAATACGAATCCCTTGGTAAGATTATCATTGTGCTCTCTTATTCACCAGAGGACTATGCTGCTTCACCACCTCTGTGGCCGTGGATGCAGATGGTGTCCAAACAGCTGCCGTGGGGTTGTGGTGTACGTTCAGATGGGTGTCAAGCAGCAGCATCGTAGTGGGAACTGGGCGGTGCAAGCAAGGTTCAGAAACATCTCTTTGGGCTCTTCAAAAGAGCCAATTAGACAAAGCAGTAGAAGCAGAACAGTGAGAAGTTGTCATCTCATTTTACACAGGTATCATGGAGCGACTTGCTTTGTTCGTGGTGCTGAAAAGCAGGAGCTTTGTCTGTGCTGGTTACACCGTCAGCCAGAATTCAAGTATTCTAAAGCTACTTCATAGCAGAATTTGTATTGATCCTGCAAAATCAGAAGAAAGTCATAAAGTCAGTTATTGAAGGAACTTAATTAAGGGGATCAATAGTTCTCTTCTGTTCAAATTATTTACTATCAAGCTGTTGTCAGTAGGAACGAAGTTGCAAATCCAATTTGTATTCAGATAAGAAAATCTTTATATTAAGCAGACAATAGACATCACACAGTAACTTAACTCTGCTGCTCGTATTAGATGTGTATTTAGCTGCTCTAAAACACTTGTATGAGAAGAATTGACTACGAGTAAACAAATTGACTTGCAACCCTTCTATCATCTGTCAAAATGTCCATGTGGCACTTCAGCAGAACTGAAGTTACTGAAATGCCTCCTTGGAAATGTTCATCTTAATACAGACCCAGAGTCCTGGGTTGTAATGTTTATTTGCGTGTCACTCATACCTCCCTACATCTCATAGCAAGAGCTGCTCATTGTTCCTCCCTCACATGCAGCCCAAACCCACAGCAGAAATACTGTCCTCTGCCAGTGCAATGGCTCTATGGGATCAGGCCTAAGCTAAATTAGTGACAGAATCACAGAATGGTTTGGGTTGGAAGAGACTTTAAAGATCATTTAGTTCCAACCTCCGTGCCATGTGCAGGAACACCTTCCACTAGACCAGGTTGCTAAAGATCCCATCCAGCCTGGCTTTGAACGCTTCCAGGAAGGAGGCATCCACAGTCTCCCTGGACCACATGTTCCAGTGTCTCACCACCTTCACTGTAAAGAATTCTTTCCTAATATCCAGTCTAAATATCCCCTCTTTCAGCTTAAATCCATTTCCCCTTGCTCTATCACTACAAACCCTTGTAAAAATCCCTCCCCGGCTTTCTTGTAGTCCCCTATTCAGGTACTGGAAGACTACCATAAGGTCGCCTTGGAGCCTTCTCCAGGATTCATTCCAGTTAATTTTTAGCAGTTAATGATGATGCAGAAGTTAGGCTTTTAACAGCTATTCTGTTACCCACGTTTCCAGGTGCTGACCCTGTGCTTCAAACACAGACCTCCTGACAAAACAAGGGGTGATGGCTTTAAACTAAACCAGGGAGATTTAGACTAGAGAAGTGGAAAAAAATTATTATGCTGAGAGTGGTAACACTGGCCTAGGTTGTCCAGAGAGGTGGTAGATGCTCCATCCCTGGAACCATTCCAGGTCAGGCTGGATAGGAATCTGAGCAACCTGATCTAGTTGAAGATGTCTCTGCTGATTGCAGGGGAGCTGGACTCGATGATCTTTAAAGGTCCTCTCCAATCCAAACCATTCTATGATTCTGTGACTATTTAGCAATAGCACCCATTGAAATGAAACAAAAAAAGCTGAAGGAGATAGTAGGTTGTCTGTTCTCTGAATCCAAGGGCTTTGGCTTGTAAAAATGCCTCTTAATTGTCTCTATGCACTTAATTAATTAATTATCAATTAATGATCAATAACTAAGCATTTACCATCACACAGGAACAAAACCAGACTTAACTATCTGGCAGACTGAGCTTTCACCTTCCCAACATTACAAGTTGAAGATTACAATTACACTTCACAGACTTCCTTTTTCATTAATGCATTTAAAAGAATTAACTCTTTTCACCTCTACTTGTGATTTTTGGGTCACATTTTAGGTGAGAGAGGAGGCTCCACCTGAAGGTGTAAGAGCCCAGATGATATTACAACAATCAAAAAGCCACTAATGAGCATACAGAACTTCTGAATTCTTTTGCTGAGCTGTCACTCTAAGAAAACAAAACTTATGTGAACGTGTCACCTAGATTGAGATGTACGTGAGGTTTGGAAGGTCTTGCAGAGCTTCCACAAACTACTTGTGCCTTCTTCAGAATGAGAAAAGAAAAAAAAAAAAAAAGAAGGAAGGAAGAGAAGGGAGTATGATGTAAATGACTCATTGTCTGCTTTTATTGCATATATGTATCCAAAGAAATGAAAACTATTCTGTAACTGCAGAACAGATAAAAACAAGAGAGCAGCCACTCATCCATTTCCATTTTTCTGCACTCATTTTATGCTGATTTACAGATCCAGCAGAATAACTGCCATTTTCAGTAAACCAAATACCTGTCTTTAGGAGCAGACATACATTATTTCCCACTGTGTTCAGCCATGTGTGTCCTTTCTACATTTTTATTATTCTCTTGGTGGTGGATATTAAAAGTCTCTTTACATTAGCTAGGTGCAGTAAGGTATATTTATTTTTTTTTCTCCTCAGAGCATCTATTGGTAGGTCCAATAAGAATGTTTTAGGCATTCTGTAATCATCATTTTGTAGTATTGTGTGATGCTGTTGTATGATGGCTGAAGAATTTCCTAGTTTCATATTTTATAGAGGTAACATTCAGGTTTTTACACTTGGAGGAAAATCAAAGGGTACAATGACAGGAAGAGATGAATCTCTAAGTATGGACCATAAATAGTGTCCTTCATCTCATCAGAAAGTGCCTAAAAGGTATTGATAAAGCAATCTGGAAACTCTTTTTGTGAAATACTGTTATAATTCTGAGCATTTGATCTTTTACCAGAAAATTTTACACAGGTAGATGAATACTCTTTTTGTTTTTTTTTTTTTTCTTTCCAGATATGGAAACTGAGGCAAAAACACATTAAAATAAGGTAAGTCATAAAGGATAAAGTTAGCAGAATCAGGAAAGAGATCAAGTGTCCTGATGATTGCCTTTCACACAGAACTACAGAATGGTAGGGACTGGAAGGAACCTCTGGAGATCAGAGGCTAAGTGCAGGGTTCTACACTTTGGCCACAACAACCCCAAGCAGCACTACAGGATGGGGACAGAGTGGCTGGAGAGCAGCCAGGCAGAAAGGGACCTGGGGGTGCTGGTAGAAAGTAGCTGAACATGAGCCAGCAGTGTGCCCAGGTGGGCAGGAGAGCCAATGGCATCCTGGCCTG
>WBNM01000049.1:379983-414620 GCA_013399055.1 Ramphastos sulfuratus | reverse complement strand
AGCCTTAAACCAGCACACCTAATAATACCTATTCTGTTGTTTTGCTGTGATTAGAGTCAAACGAGAGTGAAATTCTGTAGTGTGAAATTTAAATTATTTCCTGTCCATACCTTAAGTTTTACATCCCTGATACCTGACAAGTTGGAACCATGCTGAGATGTAAAAACAAGGTGGTAAAATAGAAAACTAATGCCTGAAATCCTACTAGTTAGATATAGACAGACATAACATATGAACCTGAGGCTTGTCTCTATTGTTTCATCTACTGCTGTGGCTGTTGTTGCTACACTGCTCTCCAGACATTCAATCCCTGTCTTTTGAAGTGTTTGTTCTGATCTTTTCTCTATTTCTGCTCTTAAGGCTTTTTAAAAAAAAAAAAAAAAAAAATCTATCCCCCCTTTGGAGTCACTAGTTTCCATGCTCCAAGGAGATTGAAAAGAAAATACTATTGTTCTTCAGTACATAGACTGGATGAAATGATGGTTTTTCCCTCTGCTGATGTTCATGAGGATATGCATAATATATAATGCTGTGTCATTGTTTCAAGTCCCAGCACAGGGATGCATAGCATAAGAGCTCAGGTGCCTGATATCTTTCATGTATTGCATATGAAATTCCTAAGTAGACAGGCTGAGTTTCTGAGACAGAGTCATTTTGTTTTAAAAAACTACTTTCATTTCTGATTGCAGGCATGCTAGAGAAAAGATAAACTGGGGCATGTTTGGGGAAAAAAAAGGTGGCTATTTTAAAGAGAAAGAGCTTGACATTTGAGTGAGAGCATGTGTAAGTAAACATAAATTTACAATGTTTGGTTCTAATGATAAGTTGGACTACTTTTTTTTTTTGCCAGTAGGTATAGTTTCCTCTTGATTTTAACGTGTTGCATTGATCTCTCTTTGTAGTAGACTTTGCTACTAATCCTGTGGAAAAGTTTGCATGAACTGTTGATTAGCCACACAATTTTTTAAAAAAAAATTTAAATAGCATTAAATATTCTTTGTAAGCAAGGGAAGTGTAACTTAAACATCTCAGTGATGCTGAATTACTGCTACCAGTAAGTGTATTTGCAATCCATAAAACTTGTATCAGTGTCATCAGCACCATATACACTGCTTACATCTTTTCCATATCTCAAACAGGTACTTGGTAAAAGTTCCTCTTCATATTGCATAGATAGAAGGATCCTAGGTTGTTTTTAAAGGATGATTGCTCAGCTACTGTCATCGCTCCAACTGTTGTAGCTTCTTAATGGAAATTTTGGTCAAAGTGCCAGGAAGCAATGAAATTAAGCTGCAGGATAATATAGCATAGGAATCACCTTTCTGGGATGAAGGTGAGGCTGACCAGTCTATAGTTACCTGAGTCATCCTCCTTGCCTTTCTTGGAGACTCGAGTGACATTTGCTTTTCTCCAGTCCTCAGGCAACTCTCCTGTACCCTGTGACTCACCAAAGATGATGGAGAGAGGCCTTGCAATGATTTTTTTTTTTTTTTCAGCACCCACGGGTGCATCACATCAGCACCCATGGATTTATGGGTGTCCAGATGACTTAACTGGTCTCTTACCCAGTCCTCATCAGCCAAGGCAAACTTCTCCTTCATCCTGGTTTGCTCTGGAGCCTCAGGTCTGGGGCTCCTGAGGACAGTTTCCAGCAGTACAGACAGAGACAAAGAAGGCCTTCAGTAGGTCTACCTTCTATTTATCGTCTGTCACCAGGACACCTGCCTCATTCAGCTGTGGGCCTGCATTGCCTCTAGTGTTAGTTTCGTCTGCAATGCATTTGAAGAAGCTTTTCCTGTAGTTGTTAACCTCTCTTGCAAGGTTTAATCCCAAACAAGCCTTAGCTTTTCTAATTGCCTTGCTACATCTGAAAACACTCTTAAGTTGCTCCCAAGTGGCCAGCCCCTCCTTCCGTGATCTGTAGACACTCTCCTTCCACTTCAGTTTGCCCAGCAGTTCCCTAGTTTGCTATTGACAAAAATGGCATGGCTATTATATATTTTTAAGAATTCAGACTAGAGTGGTGAAATTTTATTAGTTCTAGCTGCTCTGACTTCTGCATGGATATCACCATATGTTTAAGGTCTTCTTTTGACTAGGTTTTAAAGCTGGTCTGGTTTGTGTATGTATGCCTCACTTCAGACCTTAGGTTTTTCTACCCTTCTATCTCTTGAAGAAATCTGAAATAAATAACATGTGGATTTCCATCCTTTTTTCTTTTTTCTTTCTTCTTTTTTTTTTTCTGAGCATTTTACTGCTCTTGTACAGAGGAAACTGCAGAAAGCAAACAATTCTAGTGATAAGAAAACTGTGCATACTGTTGTGTTCCAGTATTGTGTTTTTAAACTGTTTGAGAAGGTTATGGGAGGCAGATTACATCTGTTTAGTTTAGTTTCCCAAGTCAATATGTTTAAAAGCTAGCACAAGCAATTTATTCACTTGTAGAAAGATGAACATAACTGTCAGAGAACACACATTTTCCTCTAAAGTTGGGTTAATATGTGTTTAAATAAGATGTCTATCTGCTTGCATACTGTATGTATTGTAAAAGTGTCAGAAACAGTGGTTAGAGTTCCCATCTAACAGAATTATTTCATGCTGCCTTTTGTTCAAGCAACTTCTGCTTCAACTTAGAGCAGTGTTCGTGTGTCAGTACTTTACCAACTTCTGCAGGTGAGAACAAATCTTTAGTGAGCTACTTGTACAATTACTCTTTTTCTGTGTGATACATGCAATTTTTGGAAGATGTGTAAAGAAGGTTACAATCAGATGCTTAGAGATGCATGAGGTGTACATTATTTAGGAGTATGCTCTTTCTCTTTTTATTTTCTTTAATACCTGTGGAACTGCTAGTGCTTTTTTGCATTGTGAGGTAATGCTTGGCTGAAGTACAAGTCATATTTGGACTCCAATAATTGAATTTGAGTAAAGGAAGATCTTTAATAGTTTTACTTTTGGTATTTTGACTTGAGCAAGTAGAGGAACAAAAAAAACCAAAAAAACAAAAAAACAAAAAAAAAACCCCCAAAACCACCAAAAACAACAATAACAAAACCAAACCAAAACAAAGCCTTAGCAACTGATGTGCCCCAAAACACAAATGCAAGTGATTATTTTTTATCTTTGTCTTTGAGCTTCACTGCTTGAGTGCATCTGGTGTATTAGATTTTTATATCTGTTTTCTCTTCACCTTTTTGATAGCTTCCATAGCTGTGCTTCTGCCAAGCATGTCTCACTTTACGAGGAGTTTACACTAAGGTCTTTTGCAAATTTCAGTGACCCCAATAAGTCTTTACTGCAACTGTTAAAATAATCTTTAAACATTTTAATGGAGCAAAGATGATGTAGAGCAGCAGATCTAGTAGTAGAACAGTGTCTGGTGAGGTCTGGAATATATTTAACAGCATTTAGAGGAATGGATCTATGCAGACTGAAGACATTTGATATATTTATGACACATCAATTGAAGCATTAATATGAGCAGTAGGTCATAGGCTCCTTAATTTCCTATTCGATAGCCTCAGAATATACTGGAAGCAAAACAAAGATATTAGCAGGGGAATGCCAGGTACTGAAAATTAGTGATTATCCAAAAGATGTGTGGACATTGCACTTTGGGACATGGTTTAATGACTGTGGTAGTCTTAGGTTGGTGGTTGGAGTTCACAATTTTCAAGGTCGTCTTCAACAGAAACAATTTGATGCTTCTATGATCAGTTAGTGCTTAAGTTATGGCTTCTTGATTTATATACTGCACAGGAGAAGTATGCATTTGTTATTAAATGCATTACTACTTTAAAGTTCTCTTTACTTTAGAGCTGTAACCTGCAGTTCAGGTGAAAATACTGCTGTGTTTCAGGACAGACAAGGGTGGCGGGTTTCCAGTCCTCTCTACTGTGAACACTATAATGTTTGTATTCTGCCCACTATAGTGGGACTCTCTTCAGAAGAAAACTATGGAGATTTTAGTGGGAATGCAATTAAAACTTTTGATAAACTTCTGCTTTCTACTAAAAAAAGTCTTAAAGAAATACAATTTGTGGTTCACGGTACTAATTTGAGGTGGTTTGGTGTTTTTTTTGTAGAATTTATAGTTATGCAGCTACTTATGCCTCTATTTTGCATGCAGCTAAGCAGTTAAAGAGATTCATAGCTATCTCCTAAAGTTTACTATGGAGAAAAAAAGCCATCTGTATATGAACTTTTTAGAATAAGTTGCTTGCGTGAACTGCACTTCAGTCCAATCTCTAGCTCAAAGCAGAATGAGCTACGAGGTTGAACTTGTACTATTAATGTAGCTATTGAAGCTCCTCTTTTTTGTTTTGATGACTAAGTCTCAAATCTACCCAAGGTCTTGCTTTCCTAACACTGTCCCTGCATGCCTGGACAACAAAATTCTGCCTGTGAACCTCAAGTAAAAGGGTAGAAATACAACACAAAAAGAATAAAATGCCTATAGAATTAATTGAGAAGTGTAAAGAGTGGATACAGTGGGGAAAAAACATTTAATGGACACTGCACTAAAGCAGAAACACATTTCTTCTCCAATTATCATTAATTTTGTGTATTTTCACTCAATCCTGCAAGATTCTGAAGTTTCCGACCTAGTTTCATTAAAACATAATTTAATGCAAATGAGTCAACCATAAAAGTTCAATAAGGTTTTATCAGTGCTTCAATTTTATGCCTGCTTGGTTTCCTGGAATCCTACACTGTGCTTAAAATTGACATGATGAACTTCACTTTTGCTATCACTTTGCATGTCACAGGTAGTCGCTTTGCTTTTAATGCAACTTTCCTTTCACTCTTGCATGCATCTGGTGATTTAGATGATGCAGCAAATTGCACCAGGCCTGAAAATTGTTCCATTTGTAGCTTAGCAATCTATACCACCCCTCTTTTGTGCAAAATGATGATGTTCAGTCTTGTTTGGGGGCATCCAGAAAATCTGGTACCAAGGCCAAAGCACAGAGAAAAAAGGTATTACATTGTTCTTCTGTGTTTTATCTTTCTCATGCTTTTAATACACCTTGAGCTAAAATAAGCCAATCTGTTCTTTGCAGTGATAAGTTACTGTGAGAGTGAGTTGGCAGCTGACTAGAAAAGGAGCTGAAAGTATGAAGTAGTTGTGCTGTGAGCAATTCTGCAGCAGCTGTTAGTCACTTGCATTCACTTGCTCATTTGTCATTTATTTTTTATTTTTTTTTGGGGGTGTGGGGGTGTATTTTTGGCTTCTTCAGATCTAGTTCATTCAGGTACATTCAGTGCCTGCATTTGTAAACCATATAACACTATTGCTTCTAATATGAACTCAGGGTTGTTATTTTATATTCAGAAGTTTACAGTGCATTCCATTGCAAGTGTGAGTCTAGTTCATTCTTTTTTATGTACAAGTATTCACAGCTCTTCAGGAGTTCTACAACCTGGCCTTTTTTTTTTTTTTTTTTTTCAGTTTTGGAAGCTTTACAGTGCTACTTACAAATGAGACTGAGCTAACATGCTTTCTGGCACTCGCAGCCATGCTGACTGGACAGAAAACCTGTTGAGGGAGTTTGCTGGTACAGTCTGGCAAGCAGCTTCCTAACATGGCTGTCTCCTTACAAACAGAAAATTGTGCTGCAGCTCTGTAATGGCTTCTTCCTTCTCTTAATTTTTCATTTATTTTTTTTCTTTTGAAAACTGCTGACAAGATGATTTGTTATCTTCAAGATAGCTGCACAATCCTGCTATGCCAAATTCCTGAGCTGAGGCAGCATTTTTCAGACATAAACAAATTAAGTCAGCAGATCCTGATGTCTAAGAGGATCAAAAAGAAAACACTCCAACCCCAATCTGCATTAAGGTGATTGTATAGGAGTTCCAATTGGAGTTTGAGAACTTTATTGTAAGTTTGAAGGATAGAAAACTGGAAACAGCAATCTTTTCCTCTGTTAAGATGATTGTTTGATATTTATCTGAATAGTCTTTCAGTTACAAAAAAATGATTAAGTCATATAGCAAAGTTGGATTTCAGATCAACAATCACACAGAATCATCGAGTTGTCAGGATTGGAAGTGACTTGAAAGATTCCAACCCTTGGAACTGGGGCAGGGACACCTCATACTAGATCAGGTTGCTCAGAGCCCCATCCAGCCTGACCTTAAACACCTCCAGGGATAGGTTTTTTTTTACCACATCCCTAGGCAATCTTTTCTGGTATCTCACCACTCATGGTGAAGAACTTCTCCCTAACATCCAATCTGAATCTATCCACTACTAGTTTTGCTCCATTCCCTGCAGTCCTGTTCATCCTGTTCTTTAGCTTCCTTTTGGTGACTCTTGAATTGATACTTATGCTCTAACAGGATATGTCTACATATATGCATAATGAGTTCAGATGAATGAAGAAACAGATGCTTCTTTAGACAGTGTTTCATTATCATGTTGTTCCCATAGTCAAGGTTACTTGAATTTTTCTTAAGAATTTTAATCTTCAGCTTCATTACTACTTTAGCTCTTGGGATTTGATTCCAGTTGTTTTTCTGTTACACAAATTCAGTGCTACCTTTCTCAAGATTATCAGGATTTAAAAAACGTAAACAGGAATAGAAATAAAAAATCCTAATCACATAACTAAATTCAGCTAGATACTCTATTTAGTAAGTATCCAGAAACATTACCTATATTGTAGTTACTGCAGGAAAAGGAGCAATTTTTGCCCATTTTCTGTATTATCTTTGTGCTAGGGAAGTAACTTATGCCTTACTGAAGTGCATAGAACACAGGGTATGATAGTTAACACAGTCTCCCCAGATTGGTAGCAATGTTATTTTTTCAGTCTGTGACTCGAGTATCTTTTCCTCCCAGTGGATAGGATCTCTGCTACAAATCCCTCCAGAGAGTTCTGCATTTGTAAAGTGATTGTGAAGTGGTGGATCAAACTCTTTAACAGTGCAGGGTAGCTATGCTTGGGATGGAGAGGTTTTTAACAAGCACCTGTTTGCTTACACCACAGCAACTGAGCATTCTTAGGACTGCTGCCTTAGGACACCCTTTGTATTGGGGGAACTTAAGGTAGAGAAGAGACATAGGTAGTATAAGCTTATTTAATTTCATTGTTTTACTTTTGGGCTTGTAGTTAGTGTTTCTCACTGAGATCAGGACCTGAGACAACATCCTATTTCCATTTGGATCACTGCTCACTTGTGATGTCACAGAAAACATATAACATAATAGCACAGGACTCTGGTGTAATGTTTGACCTAGACCTGCTTGCATCCATCTGGTTTTCTTCTTTGCTTAGCTGCCAATCCATACATAAGCATTCAGGTCTAGTGTTGCTCTCAAATTTCTTACAAAAAGTTTTCAGTACAAAAATTTGTTTTGTTTTGTTTTTTTTGTCTTATTAGGTTGCTAGCAGTGGTAAAATGTAAAGCTGTTTATTCACATTTGGCTTATTATAAGAAATTATTAAAAGCTTTGTGAAGGATTTAAGGATTTTCAGTGACTTCTGTGTTTTTTATTTATGCCGTATGAATAGTTTTGAGGTTGTGTTTCCACAGTTACTACCTACTTATCTGGGATGTCATGGAGAAATGGCCACAGGCTGTCAGGTCTGATGTAGTGAAATCAGTTGCCATTTGCTATACATCAAGAGTCAAATAGCAACTCTGAACACTCAGAGCAGGCAGGCAAAGGGTGGGAAGGACATGGGTGAGAAGGAGATAGCAAACCTCATCTGGAAGTCACATTAGCTCTTTACACTTCTATAAGCAGAAAGGTCACATTTTTTCATTAACAGCAACATAAGCAGAATTCTGCCCAAGTAAATTAAGAACTCTGATGCAAAGAGGAGATCAGAGCATTCTGTTTCCTGACTGATTTTCTGCTTCCACTGGGTGTGCCAGAAGCCAAAGTAGTTTAGCAGCTGGCCCATGAAACAAGTGAAACACCTTTGACAGCTTTACACCAAAAGACAGTACCTTAACACAGGAGGAATTGTCTGTTCTAGTCTGATCTTTCAGCTCTGCAGGTAAAATATGAGGAGTGATCCCAGTGGTATAAAGAATTCAGCCTTGTCTCTCCACCCATGCTCTTGGTAAATTTTTTTTTTTTGTTATCGTTTAGACCTTTATATTTTCCCTCTTCTGCACTTGGGCCTCTGTGTTCATACAGAATTTTTTTTTTCCTGTGTTTGTTTATTCTTGTGTTGTCAGAGTTCCAGTTTGTCAATGTGATGCTAGACATAGCAAGGTGGTAGAAATCTGAGGATACTAACAGATAAATATGTTTTATGTATGTGCCTTAGTGGTGTAAAGAGTAGGAAATCGTGATCACTTCTGACAGGGTAGGTTGAAGAGCACTACCCTTCTGCATTACATTTTGCATTTGAAATGCTAATTACAGGTTACTTGCTTACTGAAAATGTAAAAGCTATGTGCTCCTTAAATGTAGGTCATACTGCTACATAGGAAAACCCTTGGAGCTGAAGATAAGCCAGGCATTCTCTCTGGGGGCTAAAAAGACAGGGTACACTTGACTTGATCTACATAGTTCAGTGGAGCTAACATTTGTGCTTGTGACATCAAAGTTCAGGTACTTCAATTCTTACCTTATTTTGTCACTTCATTGCTGCTAAAAGAGGATAGAAACAGAGCGTAAAATAAACCAATGTTTGCATATATCAATGATTTTTTTGCAATTACATCTGTTAAAACACAAACAACCCACACCTTCTTTTTTTTTTAATGGTTATTCAAGAGTCACTCAGTAGCTAAGGGAAAACCTTATTAAATATTTAATGTCCCTGAAACACTCTGAGCCTGAAATAATCTTGTTTCTGCAGGTTTGAGTTAACATAATGGACTATGAAAGGAGGCCAGTAATTACAGTCATTCGAGAGTTCAAGTCAAACCTCAGTCAAGTATATCAGCAAATAAGGAAAGATTTTGGATAAAAATCATGCTGATAAAAATATCATGGAGATATATATACACACATACAGAAATAAGAGATGCACATGGCACTTTTAGTGTTAGCAGGATAAAATATAATAGTAAAGAAATTAATATAATGGTCTAGATTATTTGAGCATAAGGGATACTTTTGTTAGCTTTGGTCATTGGGAGTAGGCACTTGATTNTGAAGTAGATATCACCATTGTTTTCCTTTCACAACCTGTAACATAATTTTCTCTATTAAAATATTCCAATTAGCCTTAAACCAGCACAGCACTGTATTTTGTGAATGTATCAGCAACTGGATAGACTAGTCACAAATAATACTCAGTAGGACTGTAGCCACCTGAATGTTGCATTTCCTGACCAAGGATCAGAAAATTTAAGTAGTGCAGAGCTTGTTTAAAGTTTGGAAGCCCTCTGATATTTTGGAAGATGGCTTGAATCAATAGTCCTTGAAAATCTTCTGCAAACATTCTTTATTTGTGACAAAAACAAACCAAAACCCAACAAACCCACAACGACCGCAAACCCATTCTCTTCTCCGCCTCTACTCTGCCCTGGTGAGACCTCACCCTGGAGTGTTGCATCCGGTTCTGGGCTCCTCAGTCTGGAAGGAGTCTAACAGAGGGCTATGAAGATGATGAAGGGGTTGGAGCACTGTCCTGTGGGGAGAGGTTGAGAGACCTGGGGCTTTTTGATCTGATGAAGAGAAGACTTAGAGGGCATCTAATCAATGTTTATAAATATGAGGGCTGGGAGTCGAGAGAGGGGATGAACTCTTCTCAGTTGTGCCCTGTGATAGGACAAGGGGCAATGGGTATAACCTACAGCACAGGCAGTTCCATGAGGAAGAACTTACTGTAAGGGTCACAGAGCACTGGAACTGGCTCCCTGGAGGGGTTGTGGAGTCTCCTTCTCTGGAGACTTTCAAGACCTGTCTGGATGCTTTCCTGCGTGACCTGTGCTCAATAATGGTCCTGCTCTGGCAGCAGGGCTGGATTTGATGAGGTCCCTTCCAACCCCTAACATTCTGTGGTCTTGTGTTCTTTTCCTGGTTGCCTCCTAGATAGCCACTGGAAATAAGCTCCAGCTTTAGGCAATATTTCAGACTTGAGGGAACCAGAATGACAGGGTTCTCCAGAACCAGCTTAAGGTCATTGTGCATTGTACTGTGCTGGACTGATTGTTTGCGCATGCACAATTATTAAAGCAAATGGGGATTTGCAGATACAGCAGAAGTAGGTGAAGTCATGGTTCGCATTTAGATGCACTGCAGGTTGCTGAAGTATGTCGAACTCAGTGATATAAAACATCTCCAATAATCTGAGCAAAGTCATTCCAATATCTACCTCATGTCTAAATGCTCAGTTACACCCACATGCTCTCAGAGATAGTTCCAGGTAAGGCTGATGTGTTTCTCTGACAGGCATATCAGCTGGGTGCTGGACATTTTTTCTCAAGTGTGTTGTGGTTTTTTTTTCCTTTCTTTCCTCCCTTCAAGGACAATAGCCACAATGTGGCATATTTGAGCTAGCTTCACATCAGCGAATCTAGATTTATCCAGCTAGTGACAAACCTACTGAATTTGCCTTTGTCGGTTCAATATTATTCAGTAAACTGAAGTTTTACAGTTTCGTATTCTATTATTTTTCTACTCCAGGATGTGGAAAACTTCAGGCCATGTTTTTCATCTTCCTGTTAGTTACTGTAATTAGGGATGCTGAGCAAAAGATGATAAATTGTCCTTTAATCAGTCCTAGTGAAGAGGAACATAATGGACTTTCTCGGTCTGAAGCAAAAGCTAGCAACAAAGGTGAATTTCCAATTTAGAAAATAGAAATATAAAAAAAAATCCTACTGAACTTCAATCTGTCAGAGTGACACTTGAGATAATCCTCAGGTAAATCTTTGTACTACTGCTGCTGTTATTGTAATAGAGTGAAGAATCAGCTGAGTGCATTCTATGCTGCTCATGTTGCAACACTAAGCCCTACATCCATCCTTAATTCTGTCATTCACTCTTCCTGCAGGGCCTAATTTTTCTCATCTTATTAGACTTCTGTAAACTTCCATCATCTTTAACATAAGGAAAATGAGACTGTGGCATGGAAATTTTGATCTCTGATTTTAAGTAGTTTGATTCTTCATGGATAATTCATGTTTTACAATGACAGAAGATGTTGCAGTTAAGCAGGACCAAAATGCAAGTTAACTGGTGAAATCTCAGAACTTTTATCTGCAGTGAAAGTGACAGCAGAATATGCTCATGAATCATAGTTCAGTTCCCCTCAGACAGTGAACAAGAGTGCTTCAGCTGAACAATTACCTGCAGATAATAAACTCTCTATTTCCTTTCAAACACTTAAATTACCCCTTGATTAAATAATTCCATGTTTGAGTGATGTTTACAGGTAGGACATACTTATGTAAACTCACTTGATTAGAGCAGCATCCTAAGGAATTTGTCACTTCCTGATTTTTGGTTTTGATATGTTCTGGCAAGGTAAAGCTTGCTTTAATAGTCTGCACATATAATCCACCAAATCCTTCCACACTGGCTTTAGCATGAATGTCCAACTTTAGAGCAGTGCTTCAAATTTACAGGCTGCTAATTTTGTCTGGAGTGCAGCTGTCTGAGTCAGATGATTAGTTGCGATTTACTACTTGCATCATTGGTGTAGGAGGTTTTTTCATCTTGTCTTGGTTTTGTTGTGTTTCTTTGCTTTGTGTTTGTGTTCTGCTGTTATTTTGTTTGTTTTTCCTTTTGCTGTTAGAATCTGAATACATTTATGTCTTTGTCTTATATTTGAACATGTCTATTCACTGGAAAGGAAGTCATATTCCCTAAGAGTACAAAGGAAGGTTCAAAATCAGTTGAAGCAATGCCGGTCAGCTCTTGTGTCATTAAAAAAAAAAATTTATGACAGGAAAATGTATGTGTTGCTACTGTTTGGGGCTCTTATACAAATACTTTTTTTTTTTTTTTATGGATGTTTTGCTCAGCTGAAACAGGTAATAAGCTTTTTCCAATTCTAGTTAAACAGATAGCTGGAGATATCTCTGCTGTGCAAAGCAAATGGGGAAATGAAACTTGTGGTTTTCTTTGTAGCAGCATATAAGGTGCAGTAACAAGACCTAGCCATTGTTTGCTTCAGAGGAAAGTAAATGCTGTTTGGGAAATTAATTAAAAACTTTACTGACTGTTTCTAATTAGTTTACAATAACATCCTTCAAATATAAAGGTAATTGATCCTGTTTCTGTAAACAGAATAAAATACAGATGTTTAGTGCTCACATGCTTTGCAATCTCATTACAAAAGCAGTTCTAAAATTTATGTATCTGACCTTCATAGGAAAATAGTGTAGTACAACTCCTGATGCATTGTTTCTCTGATGTTGCTTTTTAAATGATCATGTACAACAGTGTGTATGTTTTAATGGAGATGACAAGTCCAAACCAGGTTAGTTTTCAGAAATATCAGGGAGATGAATTTCTGTTCCCATGTACTTCTAGTTTCTTTCTTATGTTCTATTTGTATGCAGAACAGAAGTGTACAAGAACTCTGAAACCCAACTAATTGATAATTCCTCCTGATGAGAACTGTTCCTTTGGAAGAGAATAATTAGGCATTGCTCACAAGTGTATAAGGCAGGCTCAAGCTCTTTTTTTTTTTTTTTTAAAAAAAAACTGGTTTTGTGCCCTTCACTAGCAATAAGAACCCCATAAGACCAAGCAGTGTAGTTCTAACTGTCCAACGCTACTTTCTCATCACCTGTGTCCTATATCCTATGTCTATAAATATCTGAGAAGTGGTTGGGGCCTACCTCTTTTCAGTGGTGCACAGTAATAAGACAAGGAACAATGGATACAGACTTGAACACAGAAGGTTTCACCTCAATATAAGGAGAAACTTCTTTATGGTGAGAGTGACAGAGCACTGGAGTAGGCTGCCTGGAGAGGTTGTGGCGTTGTCTTCTCTGGGCACTTCCAAAACCCGCCTGGATGCATTCCTGTGTGAACTACCCTAGGTGATTCTGCTTTTGGCAGGGGTGTTGGACTCTGATTTCTGGAGGTCTCTTTCAACCTCTAACATTCTGTGATTTCCGTTATCCGTGTTTATGGATTTTTGTTGAGTACTTGTGAAGAAACAAGGCTCACAAAAGTAAGTTATGTCAAAGTTAGGCTCCGTTTGTTCTCTCCTACTGTTCCGCCCCTTTCCCTCTTCACAAGTGCATGGAATTTAAGTAAAGGTTGGACACTTCGCAGTGCTGCAAAGACATTACAGAGTCAGGGAGGAGATGAATTACTCACCAGTGGAGCTAACTGCATAATTCTCATTAAAGATAATAGGCTGTTTGTGTACTGCTTCCAGTCAGAAATTCCCTGAGACTGATAATTCATTGCAGTGTTGATTGGAGGAAGAAATAGAAAAGCTTTTGCACTCTATAAAGAAATAACACTGTTGCTGTAAGTACATATGCATCTAGGGTTAGCCTAGGTTTTCCTCCTTCTTCAAGGTGCCTATTTCCTCTTCATTTGCAAAGATAAGTTATGAAATGTGCTGTTTGCTTGAGGGGGAAATGTATTCCACTGCCTGTGTCTCCATGCCTAACTATTAAATACATACAGGAGCCAGGATTATCATAGAATCAACCAGGTTGGAAGATAACTCTAAGATCATCCTGTCCAACCTCTCACTCAGCCCTATGCAATCAACTAGCCCACGGCACTAAGTGCCCCATCCAGTCTTTTCTTGAATGACTCTAGGAACGGCGACTCCACCACCTCCCTGGGCAGCCCATTCCAATGCCATTCACTCTCTCTATCAAAAACTTCCTCCTGATATCCAACCTATACTTGCCCTGGCACAACTTGAGACTGCATCCCCTTGCTCTGTTGCTGGTTGCCTGGAAGAAGAGACTGACCCCACCTGGCTACAACCTCCCTTCAGGTAGTTGTAGACAGCAATGAGGTCACTCCTGAGCCTCCTCTTCTCCAGGCTAAACCACCCCAGCTCCCTCAGCCTCTCCTTACAGGGCTGTCACCCAGGCCCCTCACCAGCTTCGTTGCCCTTCTCTGGACACGTTCCAGTACCTCAACATCTCTCTTGAATTGAGGGGCCCGGAACTGGCCACAGGACTCAAGGTGTGGCCTGACCAGTGCTGAGTACAGCAGCAGAATAACCTCCCTTGTCCTACTAGCCACACTGTTCCTGATATAGGCCAGGATACTATTGGCTCTCCTGCCTACCTGGGCACACTGCTGGCTCATGTTCACCTACTATCCACCAGCACCCCCAGATCCCTTTCTGCCTGGCTACTTTCCAGCCATTCTGTCCGCAGCCTGTTGCTGCAATAGGGCTGCATGTTCTAAATGAAGCTGGTCCCACTTGCTATTGAAATTCTCTTCAGATTGTTTTATAATTTTCATTTTAAAATCTGATTTTGGTATGTGAAAAGTGTTAGTAGTCACATGAGAATTTCATGAAATATATATGTATAGGCAGGAAGCATGTTTCAGTACATATTAATCTGATGTACTGTGGCATCATTCCAGGAAAGACTTAATAACACCACAAAGTTGCAGTTTCTGTGAATGCTATGAAATACAGTACTTTTTTCTCAAGTTTGAATTACAGAATTATGAGGGAGTGTCTTGTGGAGACCAGTGAGAGGTGAAATTATATAACATGTCTATAGTTAATCTACTTTAGTTTTCAAAAATCATAAACCCAAGAAGTCTAACACACCCAATTATTTTATATTATTTATTTGGGAGCACTTGAAACAATTTTTTTACTCTTTATTTTTAAACTTTTTCTTTCATCTGACACAGCTGAGCAGGGAAGACCTGTTAGCTCTTCTTCTTACCATATGGAAGGAAAGTTCCAGATCTGAAAATTTTATAAAAAAACAAAGCTGATGTGCTTGTTCTCCTCCCTTACTATTTCCTACTAATAATTACCTCATTTACCAAGTACCAGCCTCACACATTCTATTGCTTCATGTAGGTGACTAAGTCTCTTTTCAAGGACATGGAAAATTAATTTTCAGTAGTAGGTAATTAAATGAAGTTGAATTGAAAAGAATAGATGGAAAGACATGCAAATAAGACTATTCAGTCAGTTATACATTGTTTTTGGTGAGTGTATGGACAATAGAAAAATACAATAGGTCTCTTTTGGTGTGTATTTGGACAATAGAAAAATAAGATAGGTCTATGCCAGACAAATGAGTTGGCTACATTAAGGAAAGCCATTATGAAAAGTTCAAAGCAGAATTACTTCAATTAATGAAGAAAATAAATATACAAGTGGCAACACTAAAATGACTGAAATTAGGTTTTTTGCTTCAGCAAGAAAATAAGTTATTTGGACAGCAAAGACATTTTTGGTATAAAGGAAGCTGATACACCTGATAAGTTTGTGTGCATCTGATGGTGAAATGCAGAATGGTTTCTGTGGCCAGTGGAAAGTTACAGATGCAGTTTTTTTCCTGTTTCGTACAAAGACTCTGCATGTTGCAGTAGTGGGTGAAGCTGCCATTTAAGCAAAAGGGAGTTTATTTTTTCTTTGAATTCCAGACACACAGACTTGCACCCAGCATTCCTGTGCTCTGTATGCCAGCGGTAGTGATTTTTTTAGAATGAAAGCATGGTGAGAAATGGTAATGGATAGTTGAAAATAATCAATACAGTAATTTTCTGAAGCTATTTTCCTCTCTCAGTACTTTTTTTTCTTAAACGTTAAAACTAAATCTTATTGAAAACATGTGGAGAACGAAAGGCTCTTCTTGGTGATGCCCAGCAACAGGACAATGGAGCAATGGGTGGAAGTTGAGGCATAGGAAGTTCCATGTAAACATGACAGAGTTTTTTTGCTGTGAGGGTGACAGAACTCTGAAACAGGCTGCCCAGGGTGGGTTATGGAGTCTCCCTCTCTGGAGATATTCTAAACCCACCTGGGTGTGTTCTCAAGTGATCCTGCTCTGACAGGGGGGTTGGACTAGATTATCTTTTGAGGTTTTTTCCAGCCCCTAACCTTCTGTGATTCTGTGAAAGCATATTCATGAAATATTTTTTGATATTTCTGGCCTAACTTTCCTTTGGTTAATAATTTCCTCTGTAAATAATTGTAGACTTCAATCCACTATGTGAGGGAGAAGTAAAATGTGTATATGAAAAAAAAATTCATGCTAACAAGCTGACGAAGAGGTCTAAAACACCTGGGTTTGTTCTATTAGGTGTATTTTTCTCTCATAAAATTAGAAGTTATTTCTTGCTGTGTTAAGATCGGTTTGACACAGACTGTGGCCATTCTGAAGCCAGTATTTCATTAACTTCAGTCTGAGACAACTAACTATTCTGCCAAGGTTTTGCCTTTTTGATTTTTATTTAATCATACTAGGCGTGGTGACTGCTTGCCAAAAAAATGTTTCATGGTAGCCACATTCCATTTTTTACAAAACAAAATTGCAGTGCTATCTGCAGCAGGAAATGCTGAATGTTTCTGATCTGTCTATTGCTAAATGTGCAAATAAAAATCTGTTTTTCTTGTAATCACCATCTGAAATTCATAGTTTCCTGCAGCTCAATACACTGCATAAGCTTTTGTTTAAAATAATCTACTTAATGTAATGGCTAGGAGTCCTCCTTTCATCTCCATTAAACTTCTGGATTAGTTCATTTGCAGAGTGTTAATTGTTGTGCGATTTATTTTAGTTCCACATGAGCGGTATTTATGAAGGAGAAATTGGTTTTTTATGCTTACTGTTTGTTTGGAGGGAAAAATCTGCTGAAATTCTTGGAAAGGAAGGGGCATGTAGGATACTTGCATAGTAGCTGTACCTCTAATTTTGAAGCTTAATATTTAAAAACAAAGCAAGAAGCAGCAAGTAGATACAAGATCGTGCTTACAGGCAAATGGAGAAATGAACAAGCTGATAAAATCAATTCCACAAATAGTGTTTACTCAGAAAGGAGTTAGCTTTCAATTGCATCTGAAACACATGTGTTTGAGGGAAGACAGAGAGGTATAGTTTAAACTCAAGCACGTTTCTTTGAAAAATCTGATATTCTGGGGGTTTTGTACAACATTCCTATTGCCTTGTGAAGTACTCCCACGTAATTCAACTGAGAAGTAGAACTGAATGCAGATATTGAATGCAGATATATGTTTAGACAACATAATTTTATCCAGAAATATAATGTCCAGATGCACACACACACAAAAACCAAAAAACAAACCAAACAAAACAAATCATCCTGGATGATATGAAAAAGTGTAGAAACCACAGCTGGAAATGTTTTTCTCTGTTTCGTATTATTTGAACTCAAGCATCTGAGCACTGCTTAGGTCTCTCATAGCAAACCAGCAAAGTATGAGCTCAAAAGATAAAATACTAGCTCCTACCCTTTCTTTTGATCCAGTCAAAAGCCTCTGACTATTGTTTTTGGCTGAAATCAAAGCTAGTTTTCATACTTTAAAACTGAGGTTTGACAAAAATCTCCTTAAAATGACCTATTTGTGCACCCAGTTTTACAGATGTGCTCTTCCCTTTTCAGGGGAGATTCAAGATGCATTCGTATAAACACATCTAGAGTTAATTTGTGTTGCAGAAGTATTTTTCTACCCTGGGTTGTGATTTAATGACCTATCTGCTGGGGAACAGATAGCCTCAACAGGGTCAAGTTCCTCATATATTGCTTCATGTCTCTCACAAGTCTTTATAAGAACAAATGTTTTGTGGTCCTCCAGCAAGTTTTATGAGACCTTCTCATGAATATCTAGAGCTTAACAAGAAATCTATATATTCTTAAGATTGTGCAGTTCTACAACTAAAATCTGTGGTTTCCCAGGTTCTGCTTCTACTGCTCAGTAGTGCATTGCACTGACGAAAAGCAAACAAGCTGAGAATGCTGCACATCTGTCCTCATATACAGCCAAGCTCCATAACAAGAGCCCTTGTGAGCCCACCAAGTGCTTTGAACCTGCCTAACCTGGTATTTAAGTGCCCCTGAGAACTACCAATTGCAAACAGATGGCGACAGAGGAAACAAGCCTCTGTGCCAATGCCTTCCTATCTTAGCTAGCCTCAAGGAAGTACTATAATGTGCTGTTCTTATGTGGAAAATACCTGCTCTTCTGTGAAAAAGTAGTCAGCTAAGGCTGAAAATATATTTGAAACAGACTTGCAATATATGAACTGAAGAAAAGGGTCAGCTCTTAGGGAATGTGTTTGCCAAATTACATCACTCTGAGTTATGTGATACATTACCTAACCCTTGTTTTTAAGAAGAAAATAGTTTTCCTTAATTCCCTCTTTTCCTTTTTCTGGAAGTAGTGAATTGTAGGTTAAATACTTCAGTGCTGTGAAAATTTTATTTTGGCAAAACCATAGATCAGAAATATATAGGGTATATGGTGTCTATTAGCAGGAGTTTTATTCTCTACTGTGATTGAGAAACTAATTCTGTTTCTTACAGTCAGTGTAGTACCACTAATGAAGTACAATTTTATGGACCCTGATCTTCCTTGGATGGATAAGAGGAGACAAGTCAGTTGTGGAGCAAATAAAACTTACAACCTATGCAATGAAGTTGCAGTTGCCACTAATGCGAAGAGACAAGTGTTTGTGTTGATGTTAAGTTTATGGCAATATAACTTTGCTTTGGAAATTTTCTATTCCACGTTTCCAGTACAGGAAACAATTTTTGGCATAGTGGTTTTACCAAACCATAATAGTGAGCAGGACTGATGGAAGAAGGGGTGCACATATTTTCCTCAATGTTGTGTAAAAGCCAAATGCTTAATATGGGAGTAAAAAAAAAAAAAAAAAAAAAAAAAAATCATGCCTGTATTCTGGTGTTTAAAACTGAAGGTGTTTTTTCGTGGGAAGAAGTGATTCTTTCCTTAGTAGGTGTTTTTGAAGGAGGTTATGTGGTCTTTTGATGATGTTGATAAACATGGATTTGCTTTTGTTTGGTGATAGCTTGGCATTTGTGTATGAAGTGAATATGAAAGTATTTCCATCGGTTAGCAAGAATGTATCACGTTACATCCAGAGACTGTTCCCTTTCATAGTCCCAGTTGCAACTGTGCTTCTAGAGGAAGGCAGTCTGGGAAAAAGATTTACTGTTGCTTTAGCTGCTTTTTCAGTGGGACCTAAGAGATGGAAATAGTGAAGGGGAGTCATCCCCATTTGGTCACTACGTCTGGTTATTCAAAGAGCTACTCAGTTCTTTGTGGATCATTCTCAGGTCCTAGCCATAGTTTTGACCATGGTGAGTTTTTGCATAAAATTGTTTTTGTATTTCTCTGGTTTTCTCTCAGTAACAGAAAACATGGATTATGCAAAATAAATGGACATTTGTTTAAAAATAATAGGAAAATATGCTTTCAAATATGGAAAATCTGTTGTAGGGGCTTTTATATGCTAAACCCTTAGGCTTTATGTTATGTGATGTAATTTCTTGGTGGTTCTTAATTATCTTGGGAACATATTAAATTCATGCCCTAGCCTGTTAATGAACTTTATAGTGAACAAAGTACAGGGAAGGAGCAGATGAAAGAAAGAAGAAAATACTAAAGAATTAAGATATAAAAAAATGTCATTTAATTAAGCCTTTGAAATAACCAGACATCAGAGAAAATGGTAGTAGAAAGACACATTTTCTTAAAAAAAAAAAAAAAAAGTTTCTTATGTGAAGCGATGGAGGGGGGGGGGGGGGGAGGCAACCCAAAAACATTTCAAGCAATTTAGATGAATGAAATTATGGAAAGCAAACAATTAACCATTGAAGAGGCCATGCAGTATCCTTCTAATCTTAAAACACACCTAGTAGTCAAAAGTCAAAATGTTTTTCTTTTTCCATGTACAATGCTCCACCCTTTTGCACAGAAAGCCATAAGCACCCCACCAGAAGGCAGCTTGTACTCCGTGTGTCTTCAGAACCATGTGTGCGGCAGTACCTGCTGTCTGTGTCCCTTTTGAAATTGGTGAGGTTGAAGTGTCTGCTCCCATTCCTGCTCCTACACATTTGCTGCACAATAGAAGATGTTCTGCCACAGTTTGACTGCAGGCAGCCTCACTGCTGCATCTCTATTTGTCTCTGGTTGAATCGACTTTCCTTTATATATAAAGTACTTTTTGAAGCCTGTTCAATTTCTGGCGCTGACTTAATCCAAGGCATCAAGTCCTGTCATTCTTTTCATTTTGTGGCAAGATGATCACACTGACAGATCAAAGGAGCCTTGTCTTCCTTGACAGGCCTTTCAATCATCAGTTCAACAGTTTTGCCGCCTTGCTGCTTTTGTTTGTGAAGATCTCACTACACTTCCGACTTGGGAAAAGACTCCTAATACAGCACTAGACATAGGGTTACATTTCAGCAGATAGCTGTGGTGGTCTCTTTCAAGACTCGTTGGTTTTGCAGGTATGGAGATAAGTGCCATAGTAAGAGATTAGTTTAGGCAAATATTGGCTCTAAGTGTATATTGATGAAGCTTAACAAAAACAACTTACTCTCAAAGAGTCAGATAAGAAATTAACTTCTTTTAGTAAGTTCTAGAGCACATAACAGATCAAGGAAGCCCCAAAGGTGATGCAATAGAATATTACTTTCTGGCTGCCACTTCACAAAAAGGCTAAGAAGTTTCTGGCCTCTTCTGTCTATGCTTACTTGTTCCTGCCCTGCCATTTGTAGATCTCCAAATGACAGGAAATCTTGATTCAGATTTGGATACAGTTTAACATACAGTGCTGGTATTTAGTGGGTGATGAAGGAATGAGTGTGCAGAGGGGAAGGCTCAGAACCTCTTGTGATGGCCGTGTTGTGGGAGAGCATATACCAAGAAGCTGTGCTCTGACATTAGGTGCTGTGGTGATGTTTAATGTAGCTTGAGCCTCCTAAGTGCTGGCTTCTCTTTCATCTGAAGAATTTGGATAAAGGTGAGACAGCCAGAGAATATGAGCAGCTTGCCAAGAAACCTAGAACCTACACTACCTCCTGTGGATGCTCACTTGGAATTTACTTAGAGAGTCAACAATTCAGAATACCTGCTTACTCATGTTGATGTGAATTTTTGTATCAATATGTGAGTGTTTGCACAAGAATAATATTCAGGATGGCAATCCCCCTTTACATTTATGTTTCTTTAAAGTCAATTCCTTGTATAAAGTGGTGTCCTTAGAACACCACTTAGCAGTGAGTAGAATTCTTTTTTGCAAGGTTCCCAAAATTTTAGAATCATAGAATGGGTTGGGAAGGGACCTCCAAAGGTCATCTAGTTCAATCCCCTCTGCAGTAAACAGGGACATCCTCAACCAGATCAGGCTGCCCAGAGCCTCATTGAGCCTCACCTTGAATGCCTCCAGGGGTGGGGCCTAAACTACCTTCCCTAGCAACTTGTTAGTGTTCCACTGCCCTCATGGTAAAGAAGCTGTTGCTAACATTCAATCTAAATCTATTTTTTTCCAGTTTGAAACCATTGTCTCTCATCCTATCACTACTAGCCTAGGTAAACAGTTTCTCTGCAAGTCCTTTGAAAGTCTGGTTATAAGATTACTTGGACTCAAAGTGATTTCAGCTGATCTTTAGCTCTGCCTCTACGTAATGTGGGAAGGCATCCTGAATGTAGATTTTTACTGCACAGATATATGTAAGAGTACAAAGTATATCTATATCAGGATGTAAATTGGACAAATTAGAGTTAAAGGTATATTTGGAAAAGAAAAACTTGACGGCTAGTAAAAAGTGACATCAGAGCTGCTTTTCAACACAACAATAAAATTGTGGAGTGATGCCTGAATGGATTTTACCAATATATGAATGAGGTTGGGTGGCTTCAGTGCAGAGATACTTCATGAAGCAGAAGATGTGTGGACTGAGTAAGTGTATTTATGTTAAGTATCAAAGAATGGACGTCTGACTTAAACATCCATGATTATCAAATAAATTAATATTTTATACAATTAGTACTATTTAATTATTTATCAACTTTTAACCACATGCTCACATTGTATTAGCATCTCTAGAACAGAAGATGTAATGTTTATCTCTCAACTTCATTTGTAAGCTGTGAGTAAATGTCTTTGCGAAGCAACGTTAAGCTACTGGTTTTGCTGATCCTAATGTAAAAAGAGTCAGTGTTCATGTGTTGTAGCTTGGATTTTAAAAAGGCTTTCAGCTTGACAACAGAGGCTGTGTCACTCTGAAAAGACAGGAATTAGAGTAGATACATGAATACTAATAAACAATATAGAGATAGGATATGAGAAGAATAATCCTGAGGAGTGTGGAAACAGTAGAATTCTCTTGTGAATGCAGAGATTTATATGCTGCTGAGGAGCCAGAAGGTGATAGAAAGCACAAATAAATTTAGCAAATGCAGGAATGTTTATTACCTTCACATGCAAATGAAACATCATTTATTTAATCAGGTTTTCATGTCTGTAGTGGTATCTGTACTTTGTTTTATATGGTTCCTATGTGGCTGTAAATAATTTTTGTTTAGAATATTGGAGGGAACTGTTGTTAACAGAGTTACAGTGAACATCAATTATCTCTGTTATTCTGCAAATACTTATTTATGGTAACAATAAAATACCCTTGTACAAATGCAGTTCTGTAAACTACATAGAATATCTAGTGTCAGGAATTCATTTTCAAGAATAAATCCCCTGTTGGGTGTGACAAAAAATACGAGGATTGGTGAGTCACTTAACGCTCAAAGTGTTTAGCTCTTATGCATTAGCATCTTCTGCCACTCCCAGGCCATAGACCTCTCTTGTCGTGAATTAAAACTCACAAGGATACCTTTGGAAGGAGACAAAGGTATAATATTTGGGAATGTGGTATTAAAGCTTCCCATTTAAAAAAATTAGATAGCTAAGGTTATTCAGCAAACTGATTATAGACATTCCTTTTTAAGTAGCCGCCTCTTTCTCTATCTTTGTGACTTGTTACAGTGATGACAATTGAAGTTTCAGGAGCAGAGAGTGGGTTTTTTTTGTGGGTGTTTTTTAGTATATTGTTATGAGTACATAGTCTTGGACAGTAAAAAGACCTAATAAGTTACATATTCTGCACTTTTCAATTGGAGTATTATTTTAACATAGGCTTATGTGTATGTGTCTCTATTTTGTAAAGATCCAAATAAGAGACTCCATGCACACTGAGAAACTCTCATCATATACTGAGAACTCATAATATAATGGAAAAGAGTAGTTTCTCCATTTCTGACAAAATGATTAGGAGGTGGTAATTGGGAGAATGTTTTCTCTGAAAAGAGGCTGGTTTTATTTGCACACAATGAGAGTTATCAGCCTGCATTAGACAAGAATATTTACAAGCTATAGTTGGTGAGCTGTAAATCACCAGAGTCCCTGAATTAGCATACATATGAATGTTTAACCATGTAGTTGTATAGTAAGGTGTATTTCTTTTAGGGTATAGAGACAGGGATATGATTTCTAAGGATCATGTGTCTTTTAATAATTGTATTGACTGCAACCTCACTCAATTCTCATGGATTATTGTGAAGTGGTCTAGTTTTTGGCTTCAGCAGATCAGACTATTTAGCAGTACTGCTAGGTTATATGTGATAATATGCAATTTATGACAGTGCCTGCCCTGCTAGTATGTTTATTCAAGATTCTTAAAGGCCTGATGAATGGTGGAAAATCATCAGATTGATGTTTGTCAAACCACATGCAGATTTCACTCCCAGTGAGACTGGAAACTTGCAGAACTTGAAATACATTTATCTTCTGTGTAATATAGGAAAGTAGAAGAGGCAGTTTGGCAGCAACCCACAGAAAAAATACAAATCATCAGCCTTAGATGCTATAAATTATAGTCTGATCATAAATGAACAACCATTAAAGAATGGTATCATGTGGAGCTTGGAGCTTGCATACTTCTTCCCCTAGGAGTCAAGGAAATTACTTTATCATTGATTCTACTTGTCCAAAGAGAAAAGAGCCTTTCCATATTCCTGCAGTGTAGATGTGGGGTATGAATAATGTCCACATGGAAATCTATGTGCTGTGCCATGTAGAACACAGCTGACTGGTCCCGGCATGGCAGCCAAGTTGAATTGAACTCTACTATGTGTTCTGAATATTCCCCCCCCCACCATGTACCCTTCATTAAATACTTTCTTGATTCTGATGTTACTTGTTAGATTGCCACAGATTTATTGTGGGTATTTATGGGTGAGCTGGAGGTTAAACTACCTGAAGTTTCGCAAGTTAGCATGAAAATCAGTAAAATGATTTAGCAGTTATCTTAATAAAAGTTCAAAACAATGACAAAAAAACCCCAAACCTCACTACCATAAAACACAAGCAGTCTGCCAAAACATGGTCTGCTGGCCAGATGTCCCAGGTTGGGAACTATAGGGTTAAAAAAAGTCTTCTTGGGACTAGAAGATTGTTATTCAATCCCACAATTCTGCTATCTCTTCAGAAGCTCAGGGCAAGGCCAGCTCCTTCTCCTTTCCTCCCCCTCCAGCCTTGCGTTGGGCAGGAGCTGCGTTATCGGGACAAACATGTAAGGATAGGCCTGGTTTGGGGCCTCCAGAGGCTGTGCTTAGGCCTCTTGGATGGCAGAGGCATGGTGGGGGGAGGATTGGAGCACTGGGGATGATAAATTTAGTTTTGGGTTAGGGGAATATTCAGGGAGTTTGCTTATGGATTCTGTATTTGCTTTGTAATTTCTATCTGTAACACTCTCTTCAAATATAATTCTGGGTTTTTTTCTCCAATTTGTTTGAGAGCTTCACTCCGTCGGCTCTTTAAACCCACGACACCATATTTTTCAATTACAGAAATCTGCTGTTTCTCCAGAACTCAAATGATTCAAAATTGACAGTCACCAAAGCAAATTAAGGGCTTACTTGTTGCTCAAGTGTCTGTGATACTGCTTAAATTTTATCTTTTGCAGGGAATGTCACTCTGAAGTAATGTAACAGTGGCTTAAGTAAATAGATAAACCATAATTTACTATGTCCACTACCTTGTACTGCAGTTATAACCTTCCAAAGCAGGAGCTAGAGAATCTCTTTGTTATTAGCGTGTTCTGTCTTGCTCACCACACGAGAAAGTAACTGTTCTGATCGCACAACAGCTAAGGCAGTGTACAAGAGACTTTTACCACAGCACAGCTTCCTACAGCTTACCATTCCAGTAAGAACATAATTCAGTTTCTCCTTTTATCTGTAGTTCTGTGAAAATAATAGGGCCCACATGAAACACATTCCTTTTGACAAGTTTCAAAATGTGAAAACTTGTTGTCTGGCAAGACAGAATACTAATAAACAGCTGAAAAAGATGAATGAAAGGTATAAAAATAGTTTGGAACTTCATTGCTCTGTAGTGTTCTGGAGTGGTGTGGTGTTTTTTTTTTTTTTTTTAAGTTTTATTCATAATGTTTGTGATTATTTAGTATAAAACATATCAAGGTAGAATTGTTATTCTATATTCAAAGTACTGTTCCTGTAGTAGCCTGTTTATTATAGTCACAAGTTTTAAGGACAATTCTGTTCCTGTTTTGCTGTCATCACATGGAGCACGTTGGCAAGGCATTGTTAAACTGCTTCAATTGGATGAACTTGGAGATTGTAGCAAGTAAAAGGCTTACATCTTGGTTCATTTTTAGATGTGCCATTTCAGACAGGCAAAAGACAGGTCGTAATGAAAGTTCAGATAAGTCCTTAGGGTATTGGAAACTTAACTGAGGCATACGCATACTGGTTTCGTCTTTATAGCCTGCATATTTTCTTTTGATAGCACATTTTATTGGAAGCTCATTATCACCTTAATAGAAATAAAAACCATGTCAGTTATGGATTCTCCCAGGTAAGAAGAATGACAGATTTTGCTCCAATCTGTCCTGTATTGTGCAGAACAGTAAATGAGGTGCAGGCGAGCGCTCAGAAATACACTGAAAGATGGTCAAAGTGGGATGAAGAAGCGTCCTTTCTCTCAACTGTGAGATGAGAGCAGTCACTTGTGGATTTTGGCACCAGCCTCTCACTCATTCCTGTTTTTGGGCCTGGATGTGCATAAGTACACTAGGAAATGCAGTGTGCTGCTCCTGGCTACAGCAACAAAGTCTCCATGCATCTGGAGAGCAGTTGCTCATGCTCTACAGGTGCAACAAAAGTCTTTCTTCTTATAAGGAAGTCAAGGTGTGTGGTACAGATCTTATAAACTTCCCTTCTGGTCAGCAATTTCCTAAGCACGAAAAATTGTATTTACCACTGCCGCTCTTGTTTCCTTTTTGATTTTTCAAGTTCTGCTTTTGTTTTCCTCACACCATGGGTATTTATTCATTTTCCAGTAGCTCAATTCAAAGTTTCAGGCAGCTACTTTAATTGTTGTTGGGGAGAAATTTTAGTTACACATTGAAGGCTGATTAATCTTGTAACTGGTAGACCTCACCTGGTTGGTGAAAAAGATTTGAATTATTTTCTCTTCTCTCACCATTTCAAACAATTGCACTTGGAGTGCTGGCTTAAAAGGGGAAATCTGTCTGAATTGAAATGATTTATTACAAATTCTCTTGAGTTAGCAACTGTGGCATAGCAATAGCAGCATATTCTTTACTGGTAGATGTGATTTCTTGGATTAACCATTCAGGAGGAAGAGGAGGGACATTTTAACTTGAATTTCATGTCATTTTCAGCTTCAGTTGTGCTACACACTAAGTAGTTTGACTCCTGGTTATTTAAACATTTAATATTCTCTATTGCTGTCCCGAAAAGAAGCTGGTAGAAGCTGAGATTGTAATTTGTCTGTCAGAATACATCTCCTTTGCACAAGCCCTGTAGCAATGGTGCTTTGCTTTGGATGTTTCATCAAGTCTGGTCAATTTAAGATGCAGAATCAGAATGGATTCCATAATTGTTATAGCACATTAATTAAGCCAGTTAACTAATAGATTTTTTTTGTTGCTTGTTTATTTGAATAATTGTCTGTTTCAAGAAGTGAGGTTTGTTTTTTATTGCCAACTCATTTTAACAAGGAGTTCAATGGTCAGTGTAGCAATTGGTGAATAAACTTAGAGTGGGAATGGATGGAGATCTCTTACACTGGTAGAATACTATTAAAATAATTAGCATAATGTATCATTATATTGTTTCACATAGAGAAGAATCATTCAGGTTAACAACATCAGTACTGATTCTGAAACTGTGTAGAAAGGAGACTGAGATTGTGATGAGATATTAATAACTGGTTATGAATTATGGTTATTAATATCTCTGACTATTTTTAATATTCCAAAGGTCTGGAAAATTCCCTCAGATTCTTTGGATTTTCGGTTGACAGGAAATATTTGCACAAAGGATATTTATTAACACAGAATTGAACAGTTTAAACAATCAGAACTTGGAAAAATAGGAACGCAAAACAGGAAAAATTCTAACTGTGCTGCAGAGGCTTAGCATTAACCCTAGCACGTGGTACTCATGATGCCTTGGATCCCTGAGTAAGTTTCTCGTATAAAAACGCTTCCAAAACTCACGATTATGATCCTGCAGTAAAATACGAAATACTCCAGGCAGAGGGGGGGAGAGAGAGTTGCAGAGAGCTGCTGCCAGTCTAAGCTGCAAACACGTGGCCATGGCGATTCCCAGTCTTAACGAGCTGCTAAAGGGTGCTGCAGAGAGACGATCTCTGTAGACAGCTTGTGTAGGAAAGGCTACTGTGTGGAAAGGCAGCGGCTTCTAAATCACCCTCTCTTTAAACAGACCAATTTTGAAAGTTAATCTGCCCAATAGGCATGTAGCATTCTTGTTCTGCCCAATGCATTCAAAGCTTCATGCCTCGTGTGACCATGCAGGCACGTTGAGGGGCTGCACCAGACACCTGACATGTAGTGCTAAGCTGCTTAGCCCCAAGTTTTGCTCTATCTACTTCAACTTCCGGACTCTGAACAGAAGGAGGACTGAGTGAGGGTTTAAACCAGCCTGGCAGGATTTATACCTTGCTAGGACAGAGATGTGTTAGACTTTGAGTACTCTCTGAATCTTTCTCACAATGTCTCCAGTCTACTCACATGTTGCTTCTGATGCTTGGCATATAGGTAGGAACCCCCCAAACCCTTGTATATTCTACAATAGTCAGTGCTTAACACTCGTCATTTCATTCCCATTTCACACCCAGGCAAACAGACTTTCAACATTGAGGGTGTTTTTTCTTAATTTGTACTTGCATTGTTAATTTTTTGGTTTATGCATTTGCTTGCTTTTAACAAATGACCATCTTCAACTGAGATTTTGAGTAGTCAGTGCCTCTAGAATTCGAATGATGAGCGTAACTTAGTCTAATCTCTTTTTGTAGAGACAATTTGCTCTAATTGTACTGTGGCTCTGTATCAAATTGAGATTTAGGAGTAGGAATGAAATTTTGTGATATACTGGTAGGCTTAGTCTTAGTCTTAAGCTTTCTAATTTTTTTTTTTCATCAGCTGTAATGGGCTTAAGCCAGGTGGTAAGGATAATTAAATACTGCTGCAGAAATAACTAAAAGATATTACAAAAGTATGGTTCCATGTAGGGATATTTTTAAGCACAGATGAAACATTTCACTCCTGTAGTTGAAGAAATTACTCTGCCTTACTCAAAAGGGCCAGTACTGTTCTCTTGCATATGTACAGTTGCATACAATTAAGGAATGCAATTTGTATCTACAGAAAGTCTTATTAAATCAAACAGCATTCATTCCAGTACATAATAGACTCATCAGAATCAATAGGATTGAGGTCTATAATCTCTGCATCCAAGGGGAATTGTGTGCTGGTGCCTTCACAATCTTAAAAGACCTCTGTAGTATGAAAAGGAATACCTTAACCTTGGTTGCTACATACTGAGCTACTTTCATTTTACTTTTTTTGCTGAAATACTGTGCAATATTGTGTACTGCTGTCCTTGGATATCTATTAATATCTCTTATAACAGCTACACTGCTCCATTTCTTTGTCATGTCAATATAAAGAAGAAAAATAGTTACTGTGCATTTTCTTTAATGCTTTTCACTTAGAATAAAGGAAACTCTTAGTAAATGGCACATTTTCTGATGCAATTATTCAGCAGTGCAGTCTAAATGTCTGACTACTTCATTTTCTGCATCTTTTTGCAGTCTGATTAACTTACATAATGAAAGCATTTATCATTGTGGTTGAAAGAAACTGCAGCTGTATGCTACCAAATAAAATGCAAGACATCTTGCTGTCTGTGGAGGTTGGCTTGAATTTTCCTTGTTGTCATTAAGAGAATCCTCTCTGACCATGACAGTTGAAAATGCAGCAGCACTCTGAAGGGAAAAATATTCCTAAATTTAGAAATGCAAATTAGTTCATATTACTATAGAGTTGTAGTTAGCTACAAGCTTACTGCAGTAAACATAACTGATTTTCACAGTATCCTGCACTGACTTGCAACTTAGAGAATCATTCACAAAGTAGGAACTGATGATTATCTAGCAGATGCCAGCAGCATATTAATTAATATAATCAAGCATCAATAGTAACACTTGAGGGCACCATGCAAGTCTTAGATTTATGTTTATAGTCTGATTAGGAATTATTCAAGGGAACTCCACATTATTGATGAAGTTCTTTAGGCCTTTTGCAGAAACCTTTCCTTTTTCTTTCACAGGCTTTTTGTTTTTTGAAGTCACTCTGTGTTGGACTGCATCTTTCAGTCTATAATCATGCTCTTTGTTACAGGAACGTTGTAAACTTCTGAGAGTTAGTAATGAGTATACTCATGAGAATGAAAGGGATAGTTTGTGTTGGGGTGTGTGTATATGTTGTTTCTTTTTAAAGACATGATTTCACTCTTGTGAATTGGAAGTGTCCCCTTTTCCCTTAGCAGTCTAGCTGAATCAGCCATTGTGGTGGTAAAACCCCTTTTACTTCAAGGAGTTAAATGCATGTTATGAAATGTAAACAAGAACAGAATTCATGGACACCTAGTATCTCATTTCTATGAATTTCTTTTTCTTTCTTCCTGGTTCTATTTCAAGTTTTGAAATCTTTGGCTGTGGGGATAATTAGCCTACTCTTGGGATGGAATCTTTCCTCTGGCTGTCATCTTGAACAAACACTTAAAGATAATTTGCTAATTGCAAGTTGGTTTATGATTGAAAGAGTAAGTTCAGTTCATTTGGTGGTTTGAGGGGTCCAAGGTTTCCTTAAGATGATCCCAGGGACAAGTCCATCCCAGGGGATGGATCAGTTCATCACTGGATATTATTTTGTTGTTCAATCCTGTAATCCTGCTAACACTTCATAAATGAGCAGCAAAGTCAGTTCGTTCTCTTTTCTCCCTTCCTTTCAGATCTCTGGCAGGATTCCTAGTGAGGTGAATATGTAGGCATAAACTAGTGTGATGGTTTGGAAGGTACCTGTCTCCCCATGCTATGAAAATCACCCAGACTAGACTCAGCTGGATGGAAGTTAATGACTGAAGCTCTATTTACAGCTTATATCTGCTTGTATATTGTGATATACACAATATACAGGAATATTTACAGAAATAAACAAGTTAAAGGTAATACAGAAACACAATATCCCTCTCAGAAATCAGAGTCCCCAGGAGGGGCTCCCAACCACCCTTCCAGCTTCTTTCTACCCCTCTACCTTATCCCAGAATCTGCCTTATGTGCAAGGTGAGTTTGGAGGATTGGCTGGAAGGTTAGAAGCAGAATGATTAGTTAAGTTAACAGCAGAAGCCCAGAAGACACAGCAGCTCCCAGAGACTCTTATCTATGTTTGTGTCCTTGTTTTTATACATCTCAGCAAGCCTATGAGTTAAGTAGACTTCAACATGGTTTTTATTTTCACAGCCTATAATCTATGTTTTTTCTTTAAAATATACCAATTAGTCTCAAACCAGCACAACTGGCCTGTGGCCTTCAAGGCTGCAGCTGCAGCGAATTTTGAGCTGTGCAATCAGGCCTGCAATGGCCTCCTCAANTCTCCCTTCCTTTCAGATCTCTGGCAGGATTCCTAGTGAGGTGAATATGTAGGCATAAACTAGTGTGATGGTTTGGAAGGTACCTGTCTCCCCATGCTATGAAAATCACCCAGACTAGACTCAGCTGGATGGAAGTTAATGACTGAAGCTCTATTTACAGCTTATATCTGCTTGTATATTGTGATATACACAATATACAGGAATATTTACAGAAATAAACAAGTTAAAGGTAATACAGAAACACAATATCCCTCTCAGAAATCAGAGTCCCCAGGAGGGGCTCCCAACCACCCTTCCAGCTTCTTTCTACCCCTCTACCTTATCCCAGAATCTGCCTTATGTGCAAGGTGAGTTTGGAGGATTGGCTGGAAGGTTAGAAGCAGAATGATTAGTTAAGTTAACAGCAGAAGCCCAGAAGACACAGCAGCTCCCAGAGACTCTTATCTATGTTTGTGTCCTTGTTTTTATACATCTCAGCAAGCCTATGAGTTAAGTAGACTTCAACATGGTTTTTATTTTCACAGCCTATAATCTATGTTTTTTCTTTAAAATATACCAATTAGTCTCAAACCAGCACAACTGGCCTGTGGCCTTCAAGGCTGCAGCTGCAGCGAATTTTGAGCTGTGCAATCAGGCCTGCAATGGCCTCCTCAAAAAAGAGTAAAATAATCTAAGTCTGTGGTGCTCTTAAACGAAAAACCACAATAAATGTAAGAAGATATGCTGCCTATGAGCTCTAACTTGTAAGGGTGTGCTTTCCTGTGTAGTGTCAAGTGTATCATATCCACATTTATCATCTTTTATCCCTTCTACTTTTTAATCATCCACCTCAGGCAAAGGTTTTCACTGGTCTTCAGGGAGCAAGAGACAACTGTGAATGGCAGAGGGAATAAAGATAAAGATTGGATGTCCAAGAGAAGGATGGAAGGAAATAGAATACCAAATCTAGAAATAGCCTTCTCTACTGGACTTCCCACGTCATGGTTTTGGTGATGGCTGGAAGTGCAGAAATGTCTTATGGAAGGACATCAAGAAAGTGTCTGTTCACAGCCACTGTGCTTTAGAAAGAAATCTTTCCCTCTTTTTGCTGTATTTTTCATTTATTAGAAGTTTGGGGATTTTTATAATAGTTGAATTCTTGTTGAGGGAATGGCTTGTTTTTCAATTCAACAATTCACACAAAGGTTTAAAAAAAAAAAAAAAAGGTGAGAAAAGGTATATCTGAAGCACAAATATCCAAATGCTTAGCTTTGGTGTCTGAGTGAAAAGGCAAAGATCTATAAACTCTGTAAACAGATATCTGATAGCAGTCTGTAAAATCATTTGCAGTGTGCAAAGAATGGATGAAGAGTAATTGTTGTTCAAATAGCAAAGCCAGGATGAGTGAGGTTCAAAACAAACAAAATGAGTAGAAGGATTAAAAGGTAGCAGGTCTGTGATCTCCTTGACAAGGAAACCTTTGGGAGCCAAAAGTTTAGATTGGTTCATTTGAAGCTTTTGCACGAAACACTGTTTTATTAGTTAAATGAAATTTTGATTTCTCTTCATAGAAACTCTAACTGCATTTGACTATTTTGACCAGAGAAGAAATAAGTGATATTTACTATTTTAGGAATTCTCACTCCAAGAATTTTCAGAAGGATGGCAAGGTATTATCAGCTTTGCAAGCAGACTCGTCTTTGGAAGCTCGATTCCATTTTGGAAGAAGGTCCCTGTGAGATTGTAAGAATCTGAATGCAGACTAATAACTGTTAGGAATAATACAGTGTATGCAGGTTTTGGTTGTGACTCATCCAGTCACACTCACAGACTTGAAGTTTTGTTAGACTCTAACAGAAATACTCTTACAGGTAAGAGTCTTCTTTTCTGTAATGCTTACTTTGTTCTCCAACCTGACAGTCTATTTCTGTCATGTAAGCATCAGATCAAACCAGATGCAGAAAGCCACTGCTGGCTAATGTCTTTCCTTTTTGCTTTAAATGTAGGAAAACTCCATAAAGAACACACTTACTCCTTAACTAGTGCTAAAACTTCACAGCTACCTGCACACTCTGTTTGCCTATTACAAGGCTTCAAGTTAATTTAGCATACAAAACCAACCTATCATGCCAGCCTCTTTAAGCCTTCCAAACATCCATCATAAAGCAAGTAGATGTAGTTTTGCACACAATGTGTAATGAATATGAACTATTTTCCTTTTCATTAGCTCTCTTCATGTTTTAGTTGTTGCATATCATATCAGATGTTACACTATGCCAAGTTTGGGTGGTTTCTCTTTACACAAAGATGTGATCATCCTCTTAAACTGAAAAAATGTTAAAATGAAGTAGCATCAAATGCTTTTACAGATGAAAAAGCCATTGAAAGATTTCTGAAGTCTGCATGTTTCCCATGTGCTAAGCTCTCAAAAAATAGCGATACAAAAAAGGTAAGAAACGTCAGCAACATTTTATGTCCTATTTTTGGAACAAAGCAAGAACACACACAGAGGAGACAGATACTAAGGGAATAAAATATTCACTGGTTGGGACAAAAGAAAAGAAAAAAGATAAGATGGTAGGACTTAATGAAATGGATGTTTCTTAAACTATGGATGTGTAAAATTTCTGCCAGAATTTCAAGACACTAGAACAACAATAGTGTTGTTTTTTTCACAGATCTGAGAAAACTAGGGAAACCTGATTTTTTGAAGAGTGGAAAACCAAGCTGGTTAGCCACAGGTCAAGCAGAGACATAATAAATTTAGTAGTTAAACAGAGGCTGTAAAATGTTTAAGATTAAAAATGTATGGTATATCTATCAACAATGCTTTATAAGAAGTACTTGTTAGTACAAATGTAAAGGTTTGATTGGTAAAACCAGCTGTGCTGTGTTCTGTTCTCTAAGTTCTGTTTTAACATCATTTAATAGCACATGACACACTGTGAGCCACATGGCCCAGTTGCATTATGTAGACTTAAGAATGGGTACATGTTACTTCAATTCACCATTTTTTAAAACACATTTGTCAATGGACACTTATTAATGAGCAAGGTTTTTATTAAGGGAGACCCATGGGAATTTCTTACGGTATTTACATTTTTATCAACCATCTCAATGATAGAATCTTTCCTAGCAAGGTTTGTTGATGAAACAAAGATCAGTGATTCTGAAGATAATGAAGGCATTTTTGGGTTGTTAAATGATTTTGAACAACAGTTTTTTCAGAGTCCAGAAAACTGCGTCATAACACCCACCAAATCAAAAAAGGTAGTGGATCAAGGAGGGCGTGAAGGCTGATGTTGCAGTATGAAAGACTTCTGTAGGGTAGAAATAGAGCTAAGATGGCATGAAGACACAAGCATGAAATGTCTGTGGAGTTCTGTGGGTTGAAAAGTTAATATAATCCGTTGGTATCAAAAAAGCAAAGGACTTACTGAAATGCTCTTTCCTCTTATGAAAACACTACAAATCTGTGTTGTTAATTCTTGTTTTAACAATCCCCAAAGGACTTTCAGATAGCACCAAAGGATGCCACAGAAGTGAAGCAGACTTTCAATGTGAAGGTCTAACATAAAGCCAGTACACAGCATAGATTTAGTACAGTTGCAGTTTTCTGATGATATTTGATATGCTGGCAGAATCAAACCAACAAGCACAACAGATTTTCCACTTGGAACAAAAAAAGATTGAATAGGAGATGTAAGTCTGAATCTTTTTCTTTCCTTCCCC
>WBNM01000049.1:351796-379968 GCA_013399055.1 Ramphastos sulfuratus | reverse complement strand
CCCCCCCCCCCCCGCCCCTTTAATTACAACCTGTGAATTCTAGGTTTACTTCAATATGGTTTTATGGATGAAAATTACAATAACACTAATTATCAGAATTTACAGCTGATGTACATGCTGTGTGTGCAGTGTACTTAGTCTAGAATGGTGTGAGGAGAAGAGATTACTCTACCTGTTATAGATGCCATATGTGTTTTGTGGCCACAGATCAATCAGAGTGGACTTTGACAAAAGAGATAGAAATGTTACATGAAGAATTAAGGATAAATTTGATAGGAGCACTTCCCGTTGTAGTAAACCCAGTTATCAGCTATCTAAATTTCTATTTAGATATATGATTTTGGGAATGCAAATTACTTAAGTTTAGGATTCAGCATGTTGGGTGTGAAATGGTACTTTCAGGTTCTCTTAAAGTCTATAAATATGAGAGTCTAAGGATAGAGAAAGTGTGGGTAGGAGTCAAAAGATAAGGCAGTTAGCATTATGTGTATAGTCATCTTCCTGTTCTTAATGGCTGATGAAATCAGTACAGAGTCATTGAAAGCAGTGGGTGTCATGGATGAATGTTTGATAAGGTTCAGCTTATCAGCAATTCAAGATTTCTTGGTGAAATGAGTTAAATCAATGGCTGATTTCAGCAGCAAAATATACCAAATGATTTAGTGAAATGATGATTTAATTACAGGTTTGAGGCTGACAAGATTGATGCTTACTTCAAAATATCTCTAACAAAAATGTGTATATGTATGAACACAAAACATACACACGCAAATACGTGGCCAGTGAGATGTGTAAATATTTGTACTTATGAAAGTACATGCATGAAAAAGTGAGACTCTAGTATATAGACAAAATGTTCCCCTTTCAGTGTAAATGCAATGCATCAGCATTTCTCAACTGGTGGGATTTGAGTCGTGAGCATGTGGTTTTGCTCAGGCCTTGTGTTCTTCACACTAGAGCCCAGCCACTTCAAGCAAGAAGTCCAAGAGTCCAAGCCCAATATACTTGTAGGATGTGAGGGATGGCAAGAAAGAAAAGGTAACTTATCACTGTTGTGCTCTTGTTCAGATGCAGACATCAGTTAGCTCAGCCCTCCCCAGCTCCAAACAATCATGATGAAGCGCATAAGCTGGCAAGTTTGAGTGGCTTCTGCATGGAGGAGGGATGTAGGACTTCATTTGTTTCTGCTGGCTTTTTATTGGAGGAGCTTCCATCTCCCTAGTGAACTGTCAGGACTTAAATCTAGAGGAGTCTTGCAGGTATTGTCAATTTGCATTGCTGATCTACCTGGTGGTGTCTTTACAGTGGAAATGATTTCTTTTTTTTTGCAGTGTCCAATTTAAAAGCATATCTGAGCTGGTCTCTGTATAGCTTCTGAGCTGATAGTGCTTCTCTGTCACTGGTAAAACTTGACAAGAGCAGCAGTGCTTAAATAATGCGAATTTATTTTGCCAGTTGGAAATTCCTTACCTCTTAAACATACTTTTTGCCTTTTCTGTGACCCAAAAATAATGCAAACACATGAATTTAAAGCTACTCACAAAACTACTGTCTTCTATAATAAAAATAACAGAAGTAAATAGTGTGAATGTAGTGCTCTACAGCTGTCTGGTGGTACATAATGTAGCACATTGCACTTAACATCTCTTGTTTGGCTTGTGACAACAACTAGATTAGTGTAATAGTGCTGTATTGAAGAGGCTGTGAATTAGTTGGGTTATGGAAAGTAAATGCTATTTGTATGAATGCTAGGATTAGGAAGACTGTACCTGAATGACTAATAAGAAACTAGACCATGAGACAAATAATGTTCTGCATTTGTCATGAGATAAATGCTCCTTTGACAAATTGAGCCTTTTTATTTTGCTACCCATGCATACAGACATTCCATTCCTTATGGATCTATACAGCCTTGGCACATCTCACTAAATATTTTGAAGAAATACCCTGTAAAGATGGAATATTCCAAGTATAAAGGGGAGCTCCAAAACAACTGAAAATGACTGGGGACATGCCCCAGGCTCTCAGGCCTTCTTTCTAAATGAGAAATACAAAGTGAGGCTCTCAGATATCCTTTTCTTTCAAGTTCCCTGCTTAGGGCCATAGCAACTAGAAAGCCTTGCTGCACTGTAACTTGAGATAAGCTGAAGGAATATTAAATAAGCCAGTATGCAGAGATCACTGGGAGAAGGTAGGAGTTTGAAAGCTTCAGTGTATAAAAGTAACTAGCACATTGTGCTGGTAGCTAAAAGATCAAACATCCAACTTATCAAAGGTTACTTTTGAAGTTTTGGGAAACAAAATAAAGAAATTCCTTGCTCTATTTCAGTGGCTCCTGTGGCGTTCTTTGACTATGGCTCTTTGCTCCACATCTGATTTGGGGCTGGTGAAGGTTGGGGTGCTAATCTTTAGCAGTGCTGTGTCCTATAAGATGATTTCACAGGGAAAACTCTGCCAACAAGTCTATCAGGTTGATTGTTTGGTTTTTTGTGGTTCGTTTTTCTTTTGTGTGTGTGTGTGCATGTCCCTGTTTGAGGTTGATTAAATGTAAATTTCAGGTTCTTGATCTAGTAGTTGCTGGCTTTGTGCCCTGGCTCAGGGTAGTGCTTTAAAACACTGATCTTAGTCCTCTATATTCATGCTGAGAAAAAAAATAGGGTGTTTTTTTCTTGCTGGAACAAGGCAGCAACTTGATTACATCATGCATTTTTTTTTTCATTTGGTGTATGATACCAAACATTTCTGTGCCTCAAACCAGCTTTAACACTGTGCTGCTGTTCTGGAATACAGACTTAAAATGAGTTTAAAGGCAAGAGTTGTAGCAAGATTAATAAAAAAGGATAACCTATTTTTCCTTATGTTGGTAATTGTGATTTCTCATTTTGGGGGAGCATTGAAAACATAAGTCTACATAAAATGAGACCTTTATGCAATTTCTTGTGAAAATGACATTTGTTTGAGAAGGAAGGTTTTGTTTTGAAGTAGAACCAAAGCCACAATAGAAGAGGGCTATTTATACTCAGCAAAACACCAAACATTTCATCATTTGTTTATAGGTCAGGTCTGAAGGAGATGTGGAAGCCAGGGAACTTTCCTCTGTCTAGATCCCCTAAATTTTCCAGCAGTTAAACTCTGCTTGCCTGTCTGCACTGTGAATAATCTGATTTCAGTGGGATTATTTATAGTACTTAAAGTTAAATCATGAGTGAGCTTTGCAGGATTGGGACCTTCAGAAGCAACTGGCAGATTTAAAATGCATTATTCCAAAATGCACTGAGGAATCATCTGTGTTATGCTAAGTGTGCTTTATTACACCAAACTAATCTCCTAGTTATAACTAATCTCTTAGAGCTTGATTCTGTTCATCCTCATTTCAGCAAATGCAAAATCATTGCCTGAATTAAGTTAGGGTGCTTGGCTTATTTATTCCTTTATCCTTAATCATTACATAACCTTTATTACAGGCTTTACAAGATAGAGAGGTAGGTCCAGCATATACTCTGGATTACTCTTTCTGAAACCTGTTACAACTATTTACAGGGCCTAAGAATCTGGCCCATAAACTTTATGGAAAGGATTTCTGTCATCTGGCAGTATAATTAGACTGAAAAGCATGTTTTCAGAGGTTGGTACTATCTGAAAATGAACACTCTCAAGGCAATGTTAGCTTAATAGCAAAGTCACTTTTCAAGGTGTAATGGAGGGGTAATTAATTGATGCGAGAGATGATTTTCAAAAATTAATACTGTTTATTAATTTTCCATAGTCAGGATCTTCAAACACCCACCCCATCCCCTCACCCCCCAACCACTAATTTTAATAATAGACAGGTTCTTCTGCAAAGGTCATGGAAACATTATACAAAAGAATAACTAGATCTAGAAATAACTAGCCAAAATATATATATACATTAATTGACCAGAAAGAGAAGATTCTTGTATTTGATTATGCTGCTTGCCCACTAGATGGACTCAAGGAGCTCCTTTCTGCTTATGGCAGAAGGCAATGGTAAATTACAAGAGGCTTTAAGTATTTACTCACGAAATATTAGTCTCCCAACACATGGGGCTAGCTACAGCTTCAGACAGTACCCAAATGCTTTCAGAGAATTATGTTACTGTCTTGTCAGCTGCTGAGGCTTCTGATTCTTCCCAGGCTTCCCAGGCTTCCCAGGGTGCTGGAGAAAGGAGGCAGACAGTCTCTGACCTGGTCTTGGCTCCTCTGGGTGATCTGTGTATCTCCAGGACTTCCCATCTAGCAGGAGACTTTCAGGTGCAGGCAGGATGTCTTGTGACATGCAGTCTCAGTACAGTGTCATGCTGGCTGTGCAGGCTGATCGTGTGGAGGCATTTAGAGCCTGCAACTTGAGCCAGTGTAGTTTCCAGCATTTCAGGATGTACTGAGGCAGTAAGCAATGGCAGCAGGCAGTAGCAAGCAGCAAGTAAGCATGAATAAAATGGCAGTGCACATTGTGTCACCTGCTCAGCTCCTTTTATCAATACAGCCTGAGACTAATGAGCCTTTGGGCACAAAACAGGCAATCAGAATGGCAGTTAGCCAAGCTTGACCATATTAGGTGAAGCCATAGGCTTGCTTTACCCTTTCTGGAGCAGAACACAGCCTTGCACAAGGCAGGCATAAGCTGAGTGTGTGTACCTTGTTTACCACAGGATGCAAAACAAGTCTGGGCAAGCTACAGTCCTTAGACTCAGTGGCTGCAGGTTCTTTGTCCTTTCTCCTGCAGTTGCTTCTCCCCATAGCAGAAGGAGAGAGAGCAGAAAAACATGTCTGGGCAAGCCTGGGCATGTATAAGCCTATTTTGGCCTATTTAGACTTACCATGACACGAGGATCCTAAAAAGCTGAACACTCTGTACTGCTTACATGGATCAATAGAGGAGTTAATATATTGTTTGTCTTCTGTGTGGCTTGTATAGTAAAACTGACCTATTAACTATAACAAGAGGAACATATTTCCCTAATCAAAAAATGACCCTCATGTCTCTGGCAGTAGATAACCACACACTGAGCAAGACAGTACTCATGCCCTTTAACAGAGAGAGCAGCTTTTCAATTGCAGCAAGGTTTTACAAAAACACATAGGCAGTAAAGAGAAAATACATTTCTGTAAAAAGAAACATCACACGTACTGAATAAACCCCAGAAAGCTGAGCATATATCTTTTAATACAGTTAATCATCAGTACATTAAGGAGTAGACCTAAAGCCTTGTGGAAATGGAAAGAGGCTGCTTGACTTCATCAGGGCCTTGATTGATCCACCTATCCTTGAGGTGTACAGACACTCATAGGGGAAAGGAACCACCATGCATATAATGTTCAGGCATTCATAAAATCACAGTGCCAGCTACATTGTTCCTATGGGGCAGTCTCATTCTTATGATCAAATGAACATGGACACAAAATTAGGCTTCAGATAACTGCTTGTGTCCTGACATCAGCTGCAGGATTGTGTTTGATATATAGACAAAGCTCACAGCAATTATGAGGTGCCATGTCTCAGATGGATGATATATCTTCTGTAGCCTTATAATCTGCTCCGAAGTTTTGTATGATGGCACTGAGGAGACAGAGGGACTAAATCCCTTCTCTATCCCCTGTTTGTGGACTAATGAGCATCCTCTTTGCCTGCTTTGCCAGGCATGGTCACAGTCTGCCAGGTGCTGATGGATGCTTGCCCTGCTAAGTAGCAAAGTCAGCATGCAGAGCAATGGAGCTTTCTGATCCTGCCTCCATCCTGCATCTTTTTATTACTGAGATAATTCAAGGGTAGTCCTGAACTTTCAGTCTCTGGGCCTTTTACAACCCTCAGGAGATGTGGGAACAAAGTCCTCTGCAATATGTTCCTTACTGCTGCAGGCTTGCCTGATAAGACTTCACATCTTTCCTTGCCAAAATATCAGATACTGCTGTCTACAGAGGTCTAGCCACTTTCTGCCTTAAAATTCTAGTAAGACTTTGCTATATGTAGATAAAGATAAGAAAATGTTGCCTTATAATAGTCCCCATCACAAGGCAAGACAAATATCTGTCAACTGTTGCCTTCCTGTTACCAGATCTGCAGAGACTGTTAGACTGCTGCAGCTGAGCGTGAAAGAGTCCTGCATGCACTCTCCTTGTCTGCTCTGGCATCTGGAGGGTGTGCACAGTTAGACCCTAGCTCCAGCACAGCAACTGTTACAAAGAGGGTGTGGAAATATCCCAGCAGTAGCTAGGAAATCTATTACAGTGGTGAGATCTGTGGCTTTCTGTACAGATGTGACCGTAGCAACACGTCACATTGTACATGCAAAAAATATATTATGCCTGTATTTATAATAACGTCCTGATACTTGAGATACTGTTTTACATTCCTTGTGCATATGAACACAAACACTGGTCTTCAAGTTTTGCTGATGTGCTCACCAGTTCAGAATTTCCTTCATGTCCTTTCTTCATGAGGGACATTTTACAGGGGCTTTTAGTGATAGGATGAGGGGCAATGACTTCAGGATAGAAGGGGATGGATTAGACATTAGGAAGATGTTCCTCACGGTAAAGGTGGTGAGATACTGAAACCGGTTGCCTAGGGAAGTTGTGTATGTCCCTTCCCTGGAAGTGTTCAAGACTGGTCTAGTGGAAATTGTCCCTGCCCATGGCAGGAGTGTTGGAAGTAGATGATATTTAAGGTCCTTTCCAACCCTACCCATTCTATGATTTGATGGATGCACCACTCTGTTGATACACACCCAAGGCATCAGTGCACTGTTTCACACCAAACGATACTATGTTGCTAGTGTGAATCTTAAGGCCTCTTTTGTTACGAGCCAGCTTTTAGCTAAGAGAATGAGTTTTCTCTTTATTTTCCTTCAGTGTAAATAGCCTTTGATGTTAATTGCATCTCTGACAGTTTTATGGCCAAATTAATACCTTCAGTTTCTGGGAAACTATATCAGGAAAGTTTTGGTTATTTAATGTCTTTCATAATAAGATTTAATACTTTTTAAAATCCCATTTTATGTTTTTATGCTTTTGCAATGTTTATAACTTGACCACTCGGGGCTAATCTGATGCATTATGTATGAAGTGAAAATATTTTTATCCTAATTTAAGTTCTGAAATAGCTTTTGAGCTGGTTAAATGATGGCTTATTAATATTTCTGTATTCACTAAGTACAATTTGGAACTCTCTATTTAAAAGTTACCCTAATCTCCTAATGCAATTGTAATAATTTTAATCGCAGATTATTTCTTTCAAGAGCCACAAAGCAGTAAATACCTAAAGAGAATACATGTCTTAAGTACAGAAAAGGTATGGTATTCAGATGAATAATAGGAATAGAATTATATTATGGAACAGAGAAGCTTTTGGTAAAGTATCAGTTGATAGAAACTTGTGCTGAGCTGAAAAAAGGTCTGAACTTCTGCAAAGTCTACAGAGAATGACTTCCAAATGTGAATTAATCCAACAGCCTTAACAGCTAAAACTGGAGTGAAAAATGAGAGTACGTCAGGATGTTAGATGCCAGGGTGATGAGAAGGTGAAATGTGTTCCTCATTGTTGGACTATTGAAACAAAACTTGGTAGTCATTTGACTAACTGGAAAATAAGATAGTATCATTAGAAATAATGATTGTGCAGGATCTTACTACCTATTTCCTTTTTGTTTTTTAAAAAAAAAAACAATTTGGGTGAGAAGTGTTCAAAACGTTTTTAAGAACTAAAAAATTCTTTCACATTTCTGTGTGAGTGCCAGTGGATGCATAAATGTCTACTAATACAAAAAGATGTGGAAAACTGATTTCTCTTGCTTGGAAGCTCTGAAGAACCTCGTGCTGTGTATTTATTTAGGAGAACTGGCTTACTGTCAAAGGTAGAGACCTTTGAGGTTATTAATACTGTTAATTAACTTTTCCTGTAAGGAAGGTTCTCAAACTGAATTTAGAAGGACCTCTAAGATTTTCTAACACTCTGCCTGCTGTGCAGCTATGCCAGGGCAGGTAGTCATTAGTTGGCAGTGTTACCTTATACTCATTTAGCAAAAATTGCAGGATCCAACAACAGTCTAAGGCTTTTTCTTTCTACCTAGCCTGATTTCTCAAAAAATAAGAACAAAGAGATATTTCAGTATCAAATGTTGAAAAGGTACAACCATTTTTTATGACATTCTGATAGGTTAGTGAAAAAATAGAGGGAGAAGACAGATTTCATGACTTTTTAAATAAGAATTTTACCTTGTGTTTAAACCATGGCAACATCTATCTGCTTCAGTAACATAGCAATCTTTTCAGCACTTTTTGATTACATTGTGTTACTAGGCCAGCACTGATAGCAGCTTAAATAAATGGGCTAATGTGAAACTGAGAGAATGCTGTTACAGATTCTCTGAGAGTGCCCCTTGCAAAGGTCTGCAAAGATGCAGAGAGCTTGCAAATTTCAGTCCTTGGGCACCTGTTCCAGAGCCTACTAAAGGGCTGAGAATCATAGAATCAACCAGGTTGGAAGATAACTCCAAGATCATCCAGTCCAACCTGTCACCCAGCCCTAGCTAATCAACTAGACCATGGCACTAAGTGCCTCATCCAGGCTTTTCTTGAACATCTCCAGGGATGGCGACTCCATCACCTCCCTGGGAAGCCCATTCCAGTGCCAATCACTCTCTGTCAAGTACTTCCTCCTAACATCCAGCCTATACCTCCCCTGGCACAACTTGAGACTGTGTCACCTTGTTCTGTTGCTGGTTGCCTGGGAGAAGAGACCAACCCCCACCTGGCTACAACCTCCCTTCAGGTAGTTGTAGACAGAAATGAGGTCACTCCTGAGCCTCCTCTTCTCCAGGCTGCACACCTCCAGCTCCCTCAGCCTCTCTTCACAGGGCTATGCTCCAGGCCCCTCACCAGCTTCATCGCCCTTCTCTGGACTCATTCCAGTCCCTCAACATCTGTCTTGAATTGAGGGGCCTAGAACTGGACACAGGACTCAAGGTGTGGCCTGAGCAGTGCTGAGTACAGCAGCAGAATAACCTCCCTCATCCTGTTGGCCACACTGTTCCTGATACAGGCCAGAATGCCATTGGCTCTCCTGCCCACCTGGGCACACTGCTGGCTCATGTTCAGCTACTATCTACCAGCACCCCCAGGTCCCTTTCTACCTGACTGCTCTCCAGCCACTCTGTCCCCAGCCTGTAGTGCTGCTTTGGGTTTTTGTGGCCAAAATGTAGAATCCTGCACTTAGCTTTGTTAAATCTCATCCCATTGGCCTCTGCCCACCCATCCCACTTGTCCAGGTCCCTCTGCAGAGCCCTCCTACCCTCCAACAGATCCACACCTGCTCCTAACAGTGTCATCTGCAAACTTACTGATGATGGACTCAATCCCCTGGTCCAGATCNGGTCCCTTAGTTTCTTCCTGGATTACAGGGGGACTATACTGGTCCCTGGCTCCATCTGCCAGTTCAGGAGGGCAGTTGTCTTGGATACAACCTGTCCCACTATTGAAGATTGAGGCAAAGGAGGTGTTAAGTACCTGTGCCTTTTCCTCATTTTTCATTACTGTATTCCTTTCTGCATCTAATAAGGAGTGGAGGTTGTCCTTGCCTCTTCTTTTGCCATTAATATATTTATAGAAGCATTTTTTAGTTCTCCTTTACAGCAGTGGCCAGTCCAAATGGGCTTTTGCGCCTCTAATTTTTTTTTCTCTACAAGACCTAGCAACATCCTTAAACTCTTCCTGGGATACCTCCCCTTTTTTCCAAAGCTGATAGACCCTCTTTTTCTGTCATGCCTTTAGAAGTTCCTTTACTATCCAGTCTCACCGTCTGCCTCATTGGCTCATCTTCTGGCACATTGGCATAGCCTGTTCCTGCACCTTCAAGAGTTCTTTCTTGAAGTAGGTCCAGCCTGCTTGGATCCCTTTGTTTTTAAGGGCTGTTTCCCAAGGAACTGTTCAAGTTAGTTCCATATGGATGCACAGCTATGCTGTTTGCTGCATTCTCTTGTCTGCTTATATTATTATCACTGCTGATAATTGGTTGTGTGTGAGTGGTCTCCAACGTAATCTCAGTTGCTGCTTTGTTAGTCCTTTTTTTTTTTTTTGTGGGGATTTTTGGGCTTTTTTTTTTTTTTTTTTCCTGTGGCACAGTGATCCTTTCCACAAACACCCACAGATTGGTATTTGATTTTGAAGTCACAAGGATCTGACAGGCTAAAAGTGCTAAAAGTTTGCAGTTTCCTAGTTTGGAACAGACTCCTGACTGCTTTTTCTGATTTTAACTATATCATAGTGAAGAGCTTGCAAGTTGATACAGCCATCGTACTATAATAATATTCCACTAATTATTTCCTGCTTGGTAAGCCTTCAATTTTACTTATTTAATGAGGGACAAAAAAAGACCTTATTTTTTGTTTCAGTATACAAGGGAAAAGAAAACAGTTACATGATGGGAAGAGCGATTTGGATTGGCGCAAGACTTAACCAGAACACTTAAGTATTCTTGACCCTCTGGTGAGGGACAGCAGGAAGAATAACAGTCAAGATTTTCTATGCAGTAGGTGTTTGTGTTGAGCATCAATCAGTTTTATAAGCTGTAACAGAAACTTCTTTTGGTGGGTCTTTCATCTCTATAAACAGCTTACTGCAGCCATCACAGTTAATTTGATTAGTGGCACTCAAACGTAAACCCAATGAAACAGCAGCTTAAGAGCACTTTTGCAAACAGCAACTATATTGGGAATTCTAATCTTTTGTCAGAGCTGCACAGGAGGACAACTGCTTCTCTCACACTTGTGAATGTTTTTAAACTGTTTTGAACAGGCTTGTGCTTCAGGGAATGATATATAAAGAGTGAGAAAGATTATCACCTGACAAAGATTTCTTGAATTGGGTCACTGCAGGCTGTTTTATTTAACAGTTGCTCCTTTTCCTATGTGATAAAAATTGAGCTTTCCTTTTTCACTCTTGCATAAGATAGGGCAGTATTTCTCAGTGTGTGAACACATAGAATTGATGATGGAGTGTCAGAGAAGGAAGGGCAATACCTTTCCTAAATACTCTTGGAAGAAAGAAAAGACAAAATCTGTATTTCATACAGTTGGTTTAACTTCTTTAAGAGACTGACTTGGCAAATTTTCAGAAAAAGAAAACTAAGCAGGAGTATCTGGCCAGATATCTAAGTGCTGTATAGGCTCTTGCCCCACAAAGGTTTAATAATCATTAAGATGTCTTCCTAGCACCATGTGTGTCTGAGAATGGACACATGCTGTGGTGTCTGACCAATAACTTTGATCTGCAAACTTCCTGTTCTGTGTTTTTGTTCATGGTAGGTGTGGGGTGGGTTGGTTGGTTGTTTGTTTTCAATTGTATCCATTCTCTAAATTCTTACAACTACCTTCAACAATGTGAAAGACTTGATTACAGACATATTGCAGCCCTGAGGAAAAGGACCTNCCCTTGAGGTCCCTTTCAGCCTTACCATTCTATGATTCTATATCAATAATTTTCAGCTTCATATGAAGGAAAGCATACTACTCTACTCTCAGCTTAATATTAACCAAACCAATTCATGCACTGAAAAGCAATGGTAGTCTTTCTTCTGGTAGTATGAAGACCATATGGTTGTCTAAAAACATTTATTCATTTGAGCCTTCCTTTTATTACTGCTAAGCTATGGTTGTCAGCAAAAGAATATAGTTCTTGCCAACTGTTTTTTCTCTACCAAAAATTATTTGGATCAAGGCATTTCATCTAAATGTATTCAGGGTGCTTTAAGTGTATTCAAAGTACATACAAAATATGCTTTGGATGTGTTAGTCTATTTATTGGAGATAAACAGAAGCTTTGAAAATTCCAGCTGTTTTGCATGCAATATGCCAGTAGCAGTCAGCTGACAATGTCACTGCAAAGCTGAATAGGTTCCTTAAACTTTTCAAACAATCAGATTAGCTACACCATATCATCTGGCCAGCAACCCATCAACCATCCTACTCCTCCCTGGGAAAACACATGTAAGCAGGAGTGTCTGGAAAGACCATAAATTGAGGTCTGATAGACAAAGGTGGGAGGAGGCTTTCTAAACTGGCCATGCCTTTTGAGGAGTGCCCTGCTCTGTTGAAGCATACCTGGATTCACACTCCTTTATGATATTGAAAAAAATCCTTCGGTCCTAGAAATAACTGAGTTACAGACAGCTTGTGATATTATACTGGCTAATAATGGCTACTCTATATGTTAGGATTCTGCCTTTCATCTCTGTTTCAGGGGCCTGAACAAATAATGGGGAAGTAATGTAGAATTGCATTGCTTGAAGGACTGCTTAATAGGTTACAGAGCCTCTTATCTCAAAGTAGTCTGTGTGGGCTTAATAGGGCCCAAATGTTGTGACAAACACTTAAGCAGACACTAGAACACAGTGTCTAGATTTGTTTGGGTTTTTTTTAATTTAAAGGGCTGCATACTCCAGTCCTGCTGACATCTATGAAAGTGTGAATGTCTCAGCTTCATATAAATAAACTTATTGTCCACTGGGAAATCTAGTTCAGGTCACTCAGTATTTTTTTATTCTTGGGCTTACAGAGCTTTCACTTAATTGAAGACAAGAATATATGTTTAGTCAGCTCTGAAATTCACAAGAATCCACTTAATGGTAAAAGGATTCTCTCTAGTTTGTGCAATTGCCTCTTTCAAAACTGCTTCACAAAGAGTTGGGTCTTTTTCCTGGGAGAAGGGAAAAATAACCATTTCAATGTGCTTCTTGTGCCACTTTGTAATTTGTCGTTTGTGATACCACTAGATACAAAAGTATTGAAACTCCCAAAAGTAAGTGTCAGAAACTGAAGGGATCTTAAGTTGCACTGAGGCTCTTGGGTGTGTTTTTGTAGAGTGCTTAGATTCTTTTGGAAATACCACTGCCATTTTAAAAAAAATTTATTTTTAGCTTTTTTGGTACTCATCATCTGTGTAGTACTGAAGTGGATGTGATAAGGAAGGAACAGACCATACCTAACAGGACAAGTTGAATTTTAGAAGTTTTGTAAGAACTGGATTGTCTTTTTGCTTATTTCAAGGATTCTTGTGGTTTGTGTTAAGGCACAAAATACAGCATGGCCCATGTCTGCTCTTAATTTACTAGAAGAGAACTTTTCTTTCCAGAGCATACAGTTTGACTTTTTCTGTGGGTACTGACTAACTGCCAAAGAATTACAGACGAAAAAGAAATACAATGTTTGCCATGGACAGTGTTAACAAACTTAACTAACTGCTGCTGCTGAAGAGACTTCACATCAGACACCACTTTTGCATGACTTCAAAAGCTCTTTCATTAGAATAATGAAAAATGGCTGTATTGAAATATATCTGGCTCCACTTACATGACCTATCCATCTATCATAATTATGTATTGTTGTAAAATTCAGGTTCAGCAGGTTCAGCCAACTGCAAGTAGATTCTTGCTTACAGCTAAATTGCATTTGTTTAAAAAAATAGAACTAGAGAGAACATCATACTGAAAATAATGACTTTACCCAGAATTTCCCTGGGATTTTGGAGGATTTTGTAGTTGTTATGTTAATGTTGGAGAGGAAACTGATCCCCTGTGTTAATCAGAAAATGCATTTTTCGGAAACATGTTTGTACTTTAAGATGACGCAATCCAGCAAATATAGGCAGCATGTGTTAGAGGTGTTTCTTTTTTAATCCCCCAAAAGCTGAAGCTAATCCAATGAGTATGAAGAGACACTTCTTCCTTTGCATTTGTATGATGCAGAACACTATTATAACAAGCGCACACACACAAAAAACAATCTGACACTAACCTCTTGATTTCTGACTTGCAAGCCAACAATGGTATCCATTCATTGCTTCACCCAATATATTTTTCTACCCTGTTTAATGGGACTTATTCTCAGATTGCAGCACACTTGAGTAAAGCCATTTTTAAAAGCACCTGCTTCAACACCTTGCTGCTTTATAATCAAGCAGGAAACTGTTCAAAATTTGTTGCATATGCATTTATTCACAAATACATAAATGTAATCTGCACACGCATAATATCTGCCACCTATGCTGCACTTGCTGTTGGCTGAATTGCTTCCCATTTATGAATTACATGAATTCTACATATGGTAGGGGTAAAAATACATGAATTGTCACCCTGCAGGGCTGTTTCCATAAAAGGTACAGTTTCTCAAACAGCAGGAAGAGTTTAAAAACTACTGGAAGTTTGAAGAGCCGGTAAATACCCTTTTCTTGAGTAGAAAATTTTACTTTCTCCTTCTATGTGATCTCTATCTTGCACTCTTTGTCTCAGAGAAAATGCTTCTGTCCTAGTTGAGATTCTACAGTTCCTAAAGCATTGCATGTATCTGTATCTACAGTCATGCATTGCTGTGGTTTGATTTGCTGGGGGAAAGCAAACACTGGTTGGTTTGTGTAAAAGCAAGCTATTTCCATAGTCTTATTGGTTTTGGAATAGGGAAATATATATCTAATAAGGTTACAGAACCTGTGGGGAGTGCCTCCTTATAAGGAGAAAATTTAGTAGCATGAAGTCATGGAAGTGCATGCCATGACATGCTGGTCCATAGTGTTTGTTCAATGAAAAACAAAAGAACTGGAGGCGATTAGAGCCCCATCCCTGGATATATTTAATGTGAGGCTCGATGGGGCTCCTGGTGATGCAATCTAGTTGAGGATATGCTTGCTGACTGCAGAGGGGGTTTGACTAGATGACCTTTGGAGGTCCCTTCCAATCCAAACCATTCTATGAGTCTATGCATTAGCACAGTTATCAAAAAATAACAGAAGTGGTTCACAGCAGATATTCTTTGTTATACTGGGGAGATTTGGGAGGGGAAGTCACAATTAACAAATATTATCCAGTTGTAATTGTTCTGGGTTTTTTTTCCACCTTCTTCTAAATGTGCTAGTTAGTCTGTGTAAAGCAGTAGGTAGTATTTTAGTGAGGGACTTTTACTCATCTCTGAATGAAAGGCCTTTATCAGAGACCACTTGTGTCACAGCAATATTACTTTGAAGTGGCTTATGTGACAGCACGCTGCACAAAACTCTGAGCTTGGTGCTATATTGTTACTTGTTTCGTTCCAGTAAAACCAGACCTGATTATTGCTTCTTTTGTATAGTGTTAGTCTTGTTTCTAGAAATGGCTAGGAGTAAGTATTTGAAGCCATATTTTATGTATAGGCTGGATTTCCCATCAAAATCAGTGGGAAACTTCCCTCAGCTGCAACTGGCCCAGGGAGCAGCTATCATGGAATCATTTGCTCTGTAATAATCCTCCTCCCTCTGAAGCTTTTTTTTTTTTTTATACCTAGATTCCACAGTAATTTTCATTTTGATTAGCAGTGAGCAAAGAAGCTTTGGTTTACATAGTGCAGGACTTATCAACAATCATTGCGTTTATCATACATGATACTCATTTTATGTCTCATCTGTTACGTGAATGAAATGTGGGAAAAAAATGTCTGGGTGTGTGTTTTTTGGTTTTTTCGTTGTTGTTGTTTCTTTGTCTTGTTTTGTTTGTTGTTGTTGTTTTTTGGTTTTTTTTTTCCCTGGCATATCAGGGATAAATTGGCTTGCAACCAGCAGGAGTGGTTGGGGTTTTTTCAGTGTCGTCTTAGCGTAATTTGCCAGCCAAAGATTGGAACGGCTTTTCTCCTCTTACAGGTTTATAGTAACAATAAGTGCCAAAAATACAGAACTGCTGCAGCTCTCAAACCCATTTCTGAATCTTCAGATACTATTCACAATGACAGAGTTGTTTGTTTATTGTAATATAGCACTCTGAGATGGATATAGAATTTTTTGACTGGTGGCTTTGCAAGTGGTCAGAGTTGGCCATGTTCTGTTGCTCGGGCACACTGAGTAAAATTCTGGATGGTCTTAATGATATCAATATCACTGCTTGATGTCTATTACAGCAGTACAAGGATTGGAGTTTGATTGCTAGTTAGTAAAGATATTTGATTGAAAACAAATAACATTTCTTTTGTTTTGCACTAGAGAAGCCAAACATTTGGAAGGAAGGGAAAAGACAAGACTGTGCTGTCCCCTATAGAGTATAGTGTCAAATTACAGTCAACAGGCTGCTTGAGCATTCACATGAGAAATGAATTCATAGTACAAAAAACTCGTAAGAGGGTTGCTGGCTTGGCAGAGCAGAGTATAAGAATGAAGAAATTAGGTAGTGAGAAATTGCCAAACAATTATTTGTGAGTTATGCTTTGAAATGAGACACAGACCTTGGGGTTTTGGCTGTATTCTCATTTTTTTGGTGTCTTCTTGAGAGGAGAATGGGTTTTAATACAACTTAATTGTGAACTTAGTCATTATAAGACACGCAGTTTTAACTCAGAAAATTATTAGATCCTTAGGGCAATGCTTTGATGAAGTTTGGAATGTAGTTTGAAAAATCTGTAAGAGAATTTTATGTTTCACTTTATAGGTTTTGGATTACGTATCTGGTGAAAGTGTCATAATGAATATTAGGAGAAAAAAACTGTTGCATACCTAAATAGATTTAAACCAGAGAGCTCCAGGCTTGCCTTTTATGACTTTATATATCTATTATACACCACAGGGACATGACAGTTGTGCTATGAACCAAGAAAATTTACAAGTACAGAAAAAAAAATAACATGTGTGCTCAGCAAAACTGCAGTGCAACTCATTAGAAATTAATTAAACAAATCACTGTGAAATCATCATAAAGACAAAACTCCCACTGATAAAAATTCACTGCTAGCCTAGAAGAGTCTAGATTCATGAAAGTTTGATTGATTTTGAGATTTGAACATGGATAACAGTTTGACAAGAGTAAGGACACTAGAATGAGGTACTAAACTACAGTAGGACAAATTACTTTAATTCTGAGAGGTAATCCCTCGTGGTTTTTTGCTTTCAAATTTGAGGAAATGATGAACAGATTTCTCTCTTAAAAACTAAATATGATGAAGTAGGATGCAAAAACCATTATGCTGAGAGGACTTGGATTAATCCAAATTCCTATGATTAGAGACAATTTAAGCCATTACCCTAAATTAATAGAAAAGAAAGAGTGATCTCTTTTCAGATCAAAGCGACATATGCAGCGCCTTTTGAGGCATGTCAGGCAATGAATCAAGGTGCAGACTTTGTCCATTGTGACAAATGGTCAGATTGCACTGGTGGAAATATGAGCAACTTCATTCTTGGCTGTATTAAATTTGTCTTCCTAAAATATTTGTATCAGGATATAAAGATATCTATTGTCATCTGCATACAATTTATCTGAGACTGACAGATTTTGTTTTTATGGTTGATAGGAATTTATCAAATGAATGGCTGGTCTGAAGCACATCCTAGGAAAATAAAAGGAAAGGCAGTGACAGGGCTTTATAGAACACATATGACATTCACATGTTATTTCAGCCATTCCAACTAATAACAGTGCAGCTAGCAGAAGTCACTTGAGGCTTAGTTTCTCCAGCTGTCTTTGGCAGTATTTTTAGATTTTTTTTTTACATGGAATTGTTAAAGGAAACTGACTGAGTGGTGCACTTCAGTATGATGACAGAAACTCACCTGGAGCCTGCCCCTTTCACATGGATCTGAAATCTTGTACCCTAGATGTCCAGAAACATTAGCTTCCCATTATTTATAGCTGATATATTCATCCAAAGCTCAAAATAAACAGTTCATTATAATTTTTCTTTCTGCCTCTCCTTGAAGGTATGGACACTATAGAAACTGTTTTAAACAGGGAAATCCTCGTAGTCTCATTTACTGATGAAACCTAGGTGTTTTCACATCCCACTGCTTGTTCCATGCAACAAACTTGTTTAAGATTTATAGACACCTAACAAAATGATTGAAGCAGTAAGTCTATCTGAAATCTTAGACAATTAGTCTTACAGATTTTCAGGCAGCACACCTGACACTCCCACACTGAGCACTTAAGTATTTGTATGTGTTCTATCAGATTCAGACCTGATGTATTTGCCTTACTGCATCTGTGCTGCAAGACATGCATGGTCACGAGAAATAGATGCAGTCTCATGTCACATGATGTCACTCTGTAGATCCCATTCTTCCATTTGCTAGGAGTCTGAGCTTAAAACAAAGAAACAAACAAAAAAAACCAACAAAACTTTCAAGGCATATCTGTTGCCATTTCAGAGGGTTCTGTAAAGCGGCAGGATATTGTACACCCACAGGAAAACAGAAAAAAAGATGTTTTGTGATAGTTACAGAATCTACAATTCTACATACCCAGAGCAGAAAGTCTTTACAAAAGCACTGCTTTCCAGATAGCTCTATTTTTGTACAATGTGTGGTCGACCTTTTGATATTCTTACACCGAATGATTGTGCTGGTTTGAGGCTAATTGGAATATTTTAATAGAGAAAATTATACTATATGCTGTGAAAAAGAAACAATGGTGATGTCTACTTCACTTATAGGCTTGCTGAGATGTTTAAGAATAAGCACTCAAAACATAGATAAGTCAGTGTCTCTGGGGCGTCTTGGGCTGTCTAGCTTCTGGCTTCTCCTCTCTGCCGAGTAACCTCACTAAACACTTTTCTTCTAGTCTCCCCTGGCCGATCCTCCAAACTCGCCTTGCATGTAAGCCAAACCTTGGGGTAAGGTATAGGGGTGGGGAGAAGGTGGAAGGGTGGTTGGGAGCCCCTCCTGGGGTCTCTGATTTCTGGGAGGGGAGTTGTGTTCCTGTATTACCTTTTATCTTGTATATTTCTGTAAATATTCCTGTATATAGTTATATATCTGCTTGTATATTGTGCTGAGCTGTAAATAGAGCTTCAGTCCTTAACTTCCAGCTGGCTGAGTTCTAGTCTGGGTCATTTTACAAAGTGTGGGGGGGGCAGGGAACTCCCAAACCATCACAATGATACAAAACAACTTTGCATCTCGGTTACTGCACTTGGCTAATTCATATCTGGACCAATAATAGTGAGAAAAATTTCATAGGTTATGAAGCTAGGTACCATGAGGGATAAATTGTATTTCCAGTTGTCATTGCAAATCCTCTAGAAATTAATGAAGTTAAAGATGGATTGCATACCTGTGACTGATGGCAGGATATTATTTATTATGACTGCATTAAAGAAAGGGCTAGTGCTTTTAATTAGTGTGGCTGCCCAAAGTGGAGATGGACCTTGGCTGCTGCGGTGGAGTATAAGGAAACATGTTTTTTGTTTTAAATCCAACTCTCACCAAAAATAAAAAAAAAAAGAGCAAGGCTAATTTTCTCCCCAGAGGGAATAAAGTCTATTTTGATCAAACTTTTGTTCCCATTTGCAGAAAAATTGGTATTTCAAGCCTGAGCAAGAAAAGAAATACATTTTTACATAGAGACATTGCCAAAACCTTAACCTTTAAAAATATGACAGTGTCAGCAAACAGTTGGCTTCCTCTAAACCAATAAATTGGTGTGGTGGGGGTGTTTTTTGTTTGTTTTCTAAATAATATTCCAAGTCTCAGAGGTACAGTTAATTCCACAGCAAGGCATGAAAGGAACCTATAAATAGACAATAGACCATACTATAGCTGAAATGAAATGACTTCTTTTCCTCAGTTTTAATGTTTGCTAAGGTTTGAGAGCTGTTATGGTCTTTCAGAATTAATATTCTGAAGAAATATTCCACATAATATTTTTTGCAATTCAAAGGGGTCTTCCTGGCTGCTGTTTTAAAATGTCAATAAGAAATTTGTATTTCATGGAATAACTTTTAGATTAGAAATGGAAGTACATGCAAACTATTATATAAATGATTCTTTTGAGTTTCATAATTCAATACTTAGACATGACCACATAACTCAGAAGATGCTTGAGCTCCTCTCTTTTCAGTGTCTAAGGTGAGCCCTGCGGCTGTTTAGTCTGGAGAAGAGAAGAATGAGAGTAGATCTGATCAATGTCTACAAATCTCTGAGGGGTGGGTGTCAAGGGAGGAGGCCAATCTCTTTTTGGTGATCCTCAGCAATAAGACAAGGAGCAGTGGGCACAAACTTCAACATAGAAGTTCATAGTTGAGAAGAACATATCAAGAAGATGAGAAATTTCTTTATGGTGAAGGTGATTTAGCCCTGGAACAGGCAGCCCAGAGAGGTTGTGGAGTCTCCTCTGAAGACTTGCAAAGCCTGAAAGCATTCCTGTGCGAACTACTCTAGGTGATCCTGCTTTTGGCAGGGTCTTGGACTTGATCTCTGGAGGTCTCTTTCTCTAGCAGTCTGTTTCTGAGTTACATCCTGAATTTCCAACTTGTGAAGAAACACAGTTTCTTAAAGCTAAGTACTTAGAAAATTAGGACACAAGGTAAATTTGTCCCTTGCATAAGAAAGTGTTAAGCATTTCACAGTTTTCAGGTTTTCCTCTCTCTTTTTTTTTTTTAGTAAAAAAAAAAGCCTCCAAAATTTCCTTAAGTATGAATTAAAAATGCTAAGCATCTCTTCTGTAATCACCAGGGTAATTTAGTGTACTTTTTAATCAGTAACATTCAGACTGACTGGTATTTGAACAACAAAGTATCCACTAGCATCCAGTTTTAAGGCATTCTGTAATTGTTTGTGGTTTATGTGCAGAATTACCTGTTATTAACAGTTTTCTTTATGTGAGTGCATATGTTTTATGGATCTATACATTGCCTCTCTACCTGGCTAGCTGACCACAAACAAAATACAATCTAAGATCAGTGTAAGTTACCCAGGCAGTTGCAGGTTTCTGTTCTGATAATCTCTTCTAATTGCAGCTGTTTGCAAGCTATCAGGTATTTCAGAATTGCTGCTCCCACCTTCTTAGTTTGTTGTTTGGTCTTTGGTTTTGGAATGCAGAGGATCATGGGGAAAATCAGTTAACACTGTTCTGCTAGAAATAGCAGGAGCCAAACATGCAGTACAGTTGTACCTCAAGAGGATTATTCTAACCCAGACTGAGTGCTTGTGGAAAATGAGGCATTTTACACTGGAGATGGCAAAAATCCTTTATCTCAGGGAAGACCTGTCACAGTTTCTGCTAGAACATGGTTTCCCATATGAAAATGCTGGAGAGTTTCTAATTTCTGGCAAATTGAGCAGACTTTGGTCTCTGCACGGTGGATTACTTTATCATAGCCGATTCTCACAGAGTGTTCCTCATGGATCTAAATATTTATTTAACAGTTTGACTTCATTGTGGCACTCTAGATTTGGGCTCTTTGATGGCTACTGTTGTGTATCAACTTGGTTAGACACACAGGTTTACTTCCACTTTCTAGTTACTAGGCGTATTTGAAGCCTCTTGAGTTTTTTGTTACATGCTTTACTTCATACTGCTTTTTTCCTCCTGAATGTCTGCCCAGCATTTGGAACTTAAGGTCTTCACAACCAACAGTAGCTCAAGGTAATGTTTTTACTGTAAACTGCTTATGCAAGGGTAGAGGACGGGGTTAAGTGTAAAGCTAGGAGGTAATGTTGTTGTCAGCTCAGGTTTCATTGACTGAAAGAAAAAAACATGGTTGCATATTGTCTCCAAAAACTCCTCTAGTCAAACAAGAACCATATGAAACAGAAATGCATTTATATACTAATAGCAAACTAGAAAGTATCTCATTAAATAGGTAGCAAGTTTAATTTCTTATGAGTTCAGATACCATCTAAGACGTTTGAGTAACTAAATGTAGTGTGAAGATTACAGATTTCTATGTTTTGTGTTTTTTTTTAATCACTCTTAAAATTGAAAAGTAACTTGAGGTTTTGGTACAGTAAGAGGTGGGAACCCTGAGCTCTTACAAAGGTAGGTAGAAAAGGAGAAGGAAATTTCATCAGAAGTAAAATACTATCTTCTGAGTTTAAAATCACTACTGTAAAGAGAATGAAGAGAAAAATCTATTTTGCTCTTATTATGGCTTGACACGACTTTGCACCATTAAAATATAATATGGGCTAATAGCATTCAAGCAATTACATTTAGGGTTTTTTAGTTTGCAAAGCCAATTATAAAACAGCTTTTAATAAAATATTTTCTGGCAAAGCCAATGTATTTTATATTGTCTTTGTTAGAAAATGAGTGATCTCTTGTGCTGTAGCTTTAAATTCTTAATCCCATTCTTCACTTAGACTCCAAAAAGAAATTAAGATGTTATATGTAACTGCTGCTTTTACAGGATTTATACACCCAAGGGTACTGAGGGAGCTGATGGAAGTCCTCACCAAGCCATTTCCCATCACTTACCAGCAGTCCTGGCTAACTAGGGAGGTTCCAGTGGACTAAAAATTGGGAAATGTAATGCCGATCTACCAGGCCCAGAAGAAGGATGTGAGGACCTACAGACCTGTCAGACTGACCTCAGTGCCAGGGCAGGTCATGAAGCAGATCATCTCGAGTGCTATTGTGTGACATGTACAGCACAACCAGGCATCAGGCCCGGTCAGTGTGGATGTATAAAGGGCAGATCCTGTTCGACAAACTTGATCTCCTCTGACAAAGTGACCTGCTTAGTGGATGAAGGAAAGGCACCTGCAATTTAGCAAAGCATTTGATAGTGTCTCCCATGGCATCCTACTGGAAAATCTGACTGGTCATAGTGTGCATGGGTGGATGCTTTAGTAAGTCAAGAACTGGCTGGATGGCCAGGCCCAAAGAGGATAGTAAATGGAGTTAAAGGCAATTGGCAGCCAGTCACATGTGGTGCTCCTCAGGGCTCGATTCTGGGGCCAGTTCTCTTTAACATCCTTATCAGTTTTCTGGATAAGGAGGTTGAGTGCAGCCTCAGTAAATTTGCTTTCTTAAACTACCTGAAAGGAGGTTTTAGTGCTCTCAAGCAAAAACTGATAGAACAAGTGGAAACAGCCTCAAGTTGCACCAGGGGAGGTTTAGGTTTAAATATTAGAAGAAACTTGTTATTGAAAGGATTCAAACACTGGAATAGGCTCTTTAAAAAGGTGGTTGAATAACTGTCCCTGGAGGTAGTTAAAAGACACAGAGATGTGGTGTTAAGAGATGTGGTTTAGCACCAGACTTGGCAAATTAGATTGTTTGCACTCAATCATCTTAAAGATCTTTTCCAACAAAAATGATTCTATGATTTTTGTGTAGACTTTGTGTAGTCTAAGGATATGATGAAATACTTTATTTAGTTTAACCTGGGTGATAGTACAGAAGCTGTTTGTCAAAACAGGATCAGTTTAAAGGTGATGTTACTGAATATCTGCCTGTCATATGCTATAAACTCTAAGTTACAGAACTTTTCCTATCACTTCAGTAAGCCTTATCCCTAATTTTGTTCATCCTTATTAACTTTCCACATTCATATATATTTAGGCAAAGTCATCAGCTCTCAGGGTAAGCTACAGTTTAAAGATCCCTAAAAATAATCTCAAAGATAGGCCATTTCTCTACTGACTAAACCAGAGTGGTGCAAAAGAGCTAAAACATGTCACCAGTTTTGGTTTCAACTTCTTAGCCTGAGGATTTTAAAAGCTGTGTTGATTTTTAATTACTTAAATTCCATAGCTTTTAGTAGGAGTTATATACAGAAAATCTTTTCCCATCTTTTGTAGATCAGTCATGGGATTTAATTTTTTTTTAAAAAGTACATGTGTATGCAATTAGTTTTGTTTTTTTTTTGCCTCTCACAGGCTTAGATGATTATAAGTAAATGTCAGAGTATTCTGTCAGAGGCTTTGTAGAATGTCTAATATTCAGAAATATCCAGCAGAAACTCTTTGAAAATGATTTGGAGTCTTTTGTTGGTTTGGGTTTTGGTGTATTGAGGGTTGGTTGGTTTGTGGTTTTGTTTATTTGGTTGGTTGGGATTTTTGAAGTCTTAAAATTAGGCTTCTGATGTCATTTGACTATTTACCATGATCGTGCTTGCTCCTGTGCGATTCCAAAGCTAATCCATGTCCTGCAGGACTTGCAGAGCAGATTGATTGAGCCAGAATGTTATGTGATGACATGCCAGGGCCAAGGCTGATGTGAAGTTCACTTGGCAAGCCATCTCACTAATTTCAGTTGAGCGAGAGATTATTCAAGTGAACTGCATTGTCTGAAAACAGAAGAGAAAAAGTCCTTTAAGAGTGAGCTGTTTTGCTCAAGCATCTTGTTTTGGCTGATAATTCTTGAAGTATTGGTGTCTTGAAAATAATGTACAGATGCCTCTTGCTGCAAATCAGTTTTATTTGCCAGTACCAATTCGTATCAACACATGTCTTTGTAGTGTTGTATACAAAAGTGGGATTTCTTGCATCACTGTGACATTTTATTGCACATCAACCTGAAGGAGAGTATCTCCACAGGCATTTTACCTGTGCATGTAGAATGCAAGGAGGACAGCTGTCTGCTGAGATGGTTAACTAGGAACCTGTGATCTGTGAGACTGCCTGTGTCACCTTCAGTAGGCTCCAAATGCAAGGAGTATAAGCCAGGCCTATCCTTTAAACTCACAGCTGAGAATTTCCCCTCCCAGCCACACAGACATAGCAATTGCCTTCTGGTTTTGACAGTGAGGTTTCTTCTGAAGTGTTTGTGAGTACTGCCCAAATGTTAAACAAGCTGCACTGATGTGCTAAGAGACAGGCACCTTCAGGCCTGGTGGACTTGTTGTGCACACTGTCAGACTGCTCACCAGGCTTGGGGCAAGGCAGGATTTTTTTTTTTTTTTGCCAGTTAGTTTCAAATATTTGCCCTAATGGTTTCTGATCTTTGATCCTCTCAATATTGTATCTTTCATAGAAACAATCTACAGGCAAATATATGGGAAAATCATGAAATACCTGGGGAAATCTAAATGTGAAACCATGAAGACAGTGAGAAAGGTATAGATAAAGGGTTTTGCAATGCCCTCTAACGTAAAGATCTGTGGAATATGTGGAGATGAGGAAGAAATAGAAGAGTGTGTATATAAAGAATAGACAATGCAGTGAGCTTGCCTGCAAGGACAAGATGATAGTGTGTATGGCAGCCAACAGGTGAAGCACCATTTTGAGGTTAGGCATTGTATGCCAGGAGGATGAGAGGGTGAGAACTGCAGCAGGGGAAATCAGCAGAGGCCACTGGAAGTAAAAGGATGATTGGTGAGAGTTAAAGATGGTTAGCACTGAGGCTGTCAAATGAGAGTTATGCAGGAAAATGGATTGCAGGGAAAAGCAACAGACGACAGCATAAAGCGAGGATAGTGTAACTGAAAATTAGTCCTGAAAGAACAAAGATGACTGAGAAACAGAAGGTCAGCTGTTAAAAGCTGTAGTTGGCATATAATAGGACAAAGAAAAGACAGTTTAAAAGAGAGAAATCAGTCTCTATCTTTTTCAATGTCTTTAGTGCTTAGCATAAAATTTCCATTTCCACAATGTAATGCATTGTGGTTTTGCCTTAGAAAACAGCTGTTCAGTCTTTATTAATGAATACTTCTATTTAGACTTAATAAATTTATCAAAACTGCAAGGCATTCTGAACTGACTAAATTAAAAGTGAATGCCATTTGCCTTCCAAATAAGTACTGTTGTGAGTATGAAAGTGCTTTCAGTGCCACATCTTGGCTTTTCGCATGTGAAATATGCACAAAATATATTTGAAACATAAAATAAAATCCCATTTTCTTATACTTCTGTAAGTTATCTGTTAAGATGTCCCTGTAAAAGTGATATGAAGCATAATTATGACACCTAACAGCTTTCCACTTTGCCCGCAAGTTCATGCACCTGTTCAGTGGATAATGGTAGATAGCTCAAGATTTTGCTTTCTTGAATGCATTCTGCACTCTCTGATGTTTTCATACACTGTATGGGCTTATAGAAGCGTTTTTAGAAGTAACAATTGGCTTCTTGCCTCTGAAATCACTCAAATTTTCTTTCTGACTCAGGCTAAAGTGAATTCTTTGAAAATCCCATTCTACTTGTCTGTACAAGAAAAAAGATTGTGGGCTACAAAGATAAAAGCTTTTGTAGAGAAACAATGGCATCTTGATATTACACCTGGGGAACTATTATTTGCACCTAATTATATGGCTTTGGAGAGCAAAACTAGGTTGCTTTGCTGTCTCTGCCAAACCATCTGAGGAATCCTAGAGCAGCATAGAATAAATATCTGTAGGGCCTTTGAAAAGATCAGAGGTTCCATGACTTGAGATTTGAGTCTGCAGTTTCCTAGATTCTTGAAGCTCAAATAAATAAATATACACACCGAAAGCTTCTTCCTGATGTGCAAGAGAGTTTTGATTTGCTATAGTGGTGCTACGGAACAGTGTATTGAGGAACAATTTAAAGATCATTTTCCTTCACTCTTGTCCTCCCAGGATCCTTTGCAATTGTCCTAGCTAATTACATTGACCTTGGGCTTATGGTTTCAAGATCATCTAAGGTGAGGAAAACCTTTTAACTAGATCTCCAACCAAACAGTCCAAATTCACTTTCTCACAGCCTAAAATACTTTTATTAACCTAAGCAACTTGAGACAAAGAGAAATACTGGCGTTTGTTAACAATCCATTTTATTCAGCTGCAGCTTCTCACTGTATTAACATTATTCACTACAGCTTTCTTTTCCCTTAGAGAGTACTGTAGGCTTACACCAGGGACCATGCGGTAATCTGCATATCCTTTTCTCGGTTGAATTTATTTTACCATCGTGGACAGAGGAGTCGGCTAGTGCTGAAGTAGAGGTAAAATGGATTTCTTTACCTCCTTCACCTTGCATTTAGTTTTAAAAAGGTAAAGGAAGAGAATGGTATTCTCATTTACTTTTGGAGAAGCACATTATAATGACTTGTGTAAGTAAGGTGGGTAAACCAGCTAGTGAGTAGCTTAGGATGGCTGAAACAATCTAGTGTCTTTTTCAGTGAGTAGTTGCTGAGACAACTTGCTTGTTGCCTAAAGAAAGCTGTCATGCTGATCTGTGTGGGGCCTGGTTACTGCTTAGCCACTTCATCCCAGTGTCACCAAATCTAACCAGAAGATCTGTTTGTTTTTCTCAGCTCTGGGACTTCCCCAGATATGAATATTTAAAAAAAAAAAAAAAAATCCAATTCTGTTCCATTTTAATTTGTGTTTGCAGTGCCAAAATACTCTGCCCCTGAATTAAATGTGCTTCCCAGCAGACTTGACAAAGTTGAAGGAGCCATTGAAGAGCGTTGGCTCTTGACCTTAGGACACTGCTGAGGCGGGCGAGAGACCACAGTGGGTCTGCTGCCCCAAGAATCTCATCTTCTTGTCTATGGGATACTCAACCTGACAGACTGGCTCTGGAGCCATGGATATCCAGTTGCGAGGCATTCCTCCATGCATCCATTTGTGTTTACTTGTGAGGGACTAGGGAGTTGATGAACTTCTATCAGTTCAGAGATTTTTCAGTTTAAATTACTTATAGAATCATAGAATGGTAAGGTTGGAAGGGACCTCAAGGATCATCTAGTTCGAACCCCCTGCCATAGGCAGGGACACCTCCCACTAGCGCAGGTTACTTAAGGCCTCATCCAACCTGGCCTTGAACACCTCCAGGGAGGGAGCAGCCACAATCTCCCTGGGCAACCTGTTCCACTGCCTCACCACCCTCACTGCAAAGAACTTCCTCCTAACATCCAGTCTAAATCTCCCCTCTGACAGTTTAAACCCATTGCCCCTTGTCCTGTCATTGCAAGACCTTGTCAATAGTCCCTCCCCAGCCTCCCTCCTGTAGGCCCCCTTCAGATACTGGAAGGCTACTATAAGGTCTCCTGGAAGCCTTCTCTTCTCTTCTCCAGAGAAGCCTAACTCTCTCAGCCTGTCCTCATAGCAGAGCTGCTCCAGCCCTCTGATCATCTTCATGGCCTCCTCTGGACCTGCTCCAACAGTTCCATGTCCTTCCAGTGCTGGGGGCTCCAGAACTGTACACAGTACTCCAGATGGACTTGAACACTCTTTCTGCAGAGCTTTTCTACAGAAAACATTTGGTAATTATAGTTCTAGTATCATTATCTGCTTTGAAAACTCTGCAGTAAAGAAGTCCAAAAAGTTTTAATTTCCTCACTATATCTGCAAAGGAAACAAAAGTCAATGCATTCCGAGTTTTGTACTTTGAATTTAAACAAGATCAGCTCTAATGTCCTTGAGCTTTGTTTTGTATTGACAAAACTGGTACAGTATTTGTGAATTACATGATGGACAACAGAGACCCACTTTAAATTAGAAGACTTTTTTTTTTTTTTTTTTTTTTTT
>WBNM01000049.1:307395-351790 GCA_013399055.1 Ramphastos sulfuratus | reverse complement strand
TTTTTTTTTTTTCCTAAGCAAATGAGACTTCAGAGACCCAAGGGAATGCTGGAGCTAGGAAACATGGCTTGTGTTTTACTAAGTTTCAAAACACTTTTCTGTTTCTGAACGTCATTCCAAGTCCATTTTTCTCCTTGAGTCTCTAGACAAGGTTGCCATGATAAGGAAAATGGATCACCAGACACTGTGTGAACACAGTGGGAGTTCATACTCATAAAACTATGGCTATATCACTAAAAGGCTGATAAATCACTTGAAAGCTGTTCCACCAGCTGTAACCTTGGAACACACCGAATTGTTAATTGCCAAGACTCATTTAAAGCTTCTAGACTGGTAGATACAAAGCAAAATATGCAATAGTTTCAAGTCCAAAATCTGCTACAGAATGTCATTTAGGAATGTGGTGCATGCATAAATAGCTTCTGCAATGTTTACCACTGTTTGAAGTAGAACAACAGAGCAAGGGCTGAAATTGCCTTTATACATTTGCTTCCAGGTTTTTCAAAAAGAGGGCCTTACCTCTAGGATGGGCCAACAGGTCAAGCTAACAACACCAGCCCCAACAAATTCCATGTTTTTGTGTTGACCAGAATAAACCCAAAAGCTAGGCTTCAGCTTGGCAGTAATATGAAAGGTATTCTGTTATGTACACAAGATTTTTTTTTTGGTGATTATTGAGTTTTTGTGGAGTTCTGTCAATTCCTATCAAGAGCTCCATTTTCAGCATAGATCTGTTCAGTTTTCAACATTTTCACTGTGCGTTTTCAGTGTTCAGAAGACAATATACAAAGAGATCTGCATTGTGCTTTTCCTGTTGGTGCTATATAAACACCACTGTAGTCTCCCTAGGCATAGCCAGTCATCAAAAAGTTTTCATCTCAATGCTTTGCCATAGTCTTAATTGTTCTTCATCAGAACTAAATAAAGGTTTGATGATTGTTTCCCTGCGTGTGAGAAGCTTGGAGAGGGGAGGGGAGATATTAAGTCTCTTTCATAGGTGCAAATAGTCGATGTCAAGAACAGTTGATCTCTAATTTCCTAAAATCAAACTTTATATTTTAAATACATGTCAAGATTTCCCAAGAATACTTGTTTAGTTTCCATGTGAAGAAACTAAGAAATACTCAAAGAGACTGCCTCCTGCTTGTACTGCTACTTTGCCACTTGAGTGCCATCACAATCAATGCAAAAAAGACAATAATGCAATAAAAATTAGCTGGAATGCAGCTGTGAAAAATGTACAGAAATATTTTACCATGTGATGCATGGAAAGGGTACAGTCGGTAAATCTCTAAATATATTTGGAGACAAAAATGAAAGGCTGCATTAGGCAAGTTAATTACTAAGGGCAACCTCAACACTTGGTCATGTACACCAAATTAAGTGTGTGTGCAAGACATCATGTAGTAATACATGTCACTGAATGGTGAGAGGAGCCGCCATTGTTCCCCAGGAAATAGTCAGATAAAAGACATCACCTAATTGTATTAAAGTTAATTACTTTAGACAAAGCCTTTTCTCAAGGTGGAAAAGATGAGAATGGGACAGAGACCATTTCATNAAAATATTTTATTATATAATAATAATTATTATTTTTCTTATTGGGCTACTTCAGTTAGAGTGACTGAATTATGTATATAATTGCTTCATTATATACAAATGTGTATTTGTGAGGTAATTACAAAGTATTACATGTGCCAGGTTAACAGTGAAGAGAGAAGGAATCCACATGCATGGATTTGACTGAAGACAAAATAATCTCCTAGATAGTGAGCTAATTTTGAATTGCTTTCTGTTACATCTGGGGGCCAGATTTTCTATTGATATTATGATTTTTTTTTTTTTAATTTTCTCGTGGCTCCAGGGAGCTCACTGTTTTTCTTCTTTACTTGGTAAAAGAATTGTACCTATGTCTTCCCCTCNACACTGTGTGAACACAGTGGGAGTTCATACTCATAAAACTATGGCTATATCACTAAAAGGCTGATAAATCACTTGAAAGCTGTTCCACCAGCTGTAACCTTGGAACACACCGAATTGTTAATTGCCAAGACTCATTTAAAGCTTCTAGACTGGTAGATACAAAGCAAAATATGCAATAGTTTCAAGTCCAAAATCTGCTACAGAATGTCATTTAGGAATGTGGTGCATGCATAAATAGCTTCTGCAATGTTTACCACTGTTTGAAGTAGAACAACAGAGCAAGGGCTGAAATTGCCTTTATACATTTGCTTCCAGGTTTTTCAAAAAGAGGGCCTTACCTCTAGGATGGGCCAACAGGTCAAGCTAACAACACCAGCCCCAACAAATTCCATGTTTTTGTGTTGACCAGAATAAACCCAAAAGCTAGGCTTCAGCTTGGCAGTAATATGAAAGGTATTCTGTTATGTACACAAGATTTTTTTTTTGGTGATTATTGAGTTTTTGTGGAGTTCTGTCAATTCCTATCAAGAGCTCCATTTTCAGCATAGATCTGTTCAGTTTTCAACATTTTCACTGTGCGTTTTCAGTGTTCAGAAGACAATATACAAAGAGATCTGCATTGTGCTTTTCCTGTTGGTGCTATATAAACACCACTGTAGTCTCCCTAGGCATAGCCAGTCATCAAAAAGTTTTCATCTCAATGCTTTGCCATAGTCTTAATTGTTCTTCATCAGAACTAAATAAAGGTTTGATGATTGTTTCCCTGCGTGTGAGAAGCTTGGAGAGGGGAGGGGAGATATTAAGTCTCTTTCATAGGTGCAAATAGTCGATGTCAAGAACAGTTGATCTCTAATTTCCTAAAATCAAACTTTATATTTTAAATACATGTCAAGATTTCCCAAGAATACTTGTTTAGTTTCCATGTGAAGAAACTAAGAAATACTCAAAGAGACTGCCTCCTGCTTGTACTGCTACTTTGCCACTTGAGTGCCATCACAATCAATGCAAAAAAGACAATAATGCAATAAAAATTAGCTGGAATGCAGCTGTGAAAAATGTACAGAAATATTTTACCATGTGATGCATGGAAAGGGTACAGTCGGTAAATCTCTAAATATATTTGGAGACAAAAATGAAAGGCTGCATTAGGCAAGTTAATTACTAAGGGCAACCTCAACACTTGGTCATGTACACCAAATTAAGTGTGTGTGCAAGACATCATGTAGTAATACATGTCACTGAATGGTGAGAGGAGCCGCCATTGTTCCCCAGGAAATAGTCAGATAAAAGACATCACCTAATTGTATTAAAGTTAATTACTTTAGACAAAGCCTTTTCTCAAGGTGGAAAAGATGAGAATGGGACAGAGACCATTTCATAACTCCTAAAGTAGTGTTTGTAAACTTTGTTTCTCAAGACTTTGTCTTGTATCTGATGCCAATTTCAAACTAAATACAAGCAAATGTTTGAGTTTCTTCTTGCAGTCTGTCTCAGGCTTTCATGTCAGACCACCCAAGAGGGTGGTGCTTTGTGAGGATGAATTTTCCTTTTCTCCAAATGGATGTTTGGACATTGAACTCAGACTGCTCCGTGTTGGAATTCAGTATTGCATCTGGCAAGAGATTATGATAATGGTGTTAAAAAGAACACATCTCTTGGTGTTCTTTGCACATGCCTTAAATGATTTGTTGTCTATTGAAATAATCTACCTTGATAGAAATCATTAGGTGTACTGAATGTTATAAATTGGAATATGATCCACAGTTTACTAGCCAGATGGACTTGCTTTCATGAGGTGTTTACTTGGATTGATAGTGTGATGGTTTTTTTTTCCCCAATATTCTTAATTTTAATATTGCCTTGTATTCAAATAATGCTTTGTCACAATTTCTAGAGTGTTCAGGACATTGAAGATCTAAACCATACGAATTACAAGAAAATTATTTCAAAAGTTTTATTATTTANATTTTTTTTTTTTTAATTTTCTCGTGGCTCCAGGGAGCTCACTGTTTTTCTTCTTTACTTGGTAAAAGAATTGTACCTATGTCTTCCCCTCCAGAAAGGTCTATAATTAGCGTCAGTGGGAAACTTGAGCTTTGGCAGTTAGTGTTTAAAGAACAGATACTTTAACAATTAGTGGCAACAATTTAAAGTTTGCCATCCTCGTTTTGATCACTCTTGGCATTACAGAAAAGGATTTGTTTTGCAGTTACCTATTCTCATGGCAACTTTTGTCATTAAGATCAAGAGAGCATGAAAAGCCAGCTATTTACGAGATAGTGTGCTCTGTAGCAGGAATTCTTGGCATCTTTTTCTTCTCACAGAATGTATTTAGAAAGTAATTAACAACATCATTATTATGAAGCTGTTCTCCTGCATGGGTTTGAGAAGAGGTAATTTTTCTCTTCATGGAGGGACTGCTCAGTGAAAGCATTTAACTATCATGTCAAGCACTTCTAGACATGACGTAGTCTAGACATGTCTGGTGTGGGGGAAATGATCCTGAAGTGGCTAAGTATGGTCATGTGTTAAGAATAGGATATTACATCAAGAGAATTTACTGATTTATCTTTTGGGGTGAAGGAGTCTGAAGTAGTGGTAGATAGTGTCTTAGTTTTGAGATGGAATGGCAGCAGCAGCTATTGTAGCTTTGTTTTTAAAAAATGGGAATTACAAAATAAAACAAGTTTGGAGGTGAACTTCACATATGCAAATGGCAAGCTTGGTGCCTCAATGTAATACAGCTCCCAGTGCTTTGGTGGCGTTGAAGAACACCACTCCTGTTTAGCACTAAGTAAAAACAACCTTAGTTGTTTTTAGTCTTCTTAGTTGTTAGTCTAGTTGTTACTAGTCTAAGTTGCTAGTCTTAGTTGTTCTTAGTCTTCTTCCTCCTTGTTGCAAGTTGAGCTAAGGCTACAAAGCTCACATGAACTATTGCTCTTTGCAGCAGCAGTTTAACCTCCTTTTCTCTTTGCAACTACAAAAAGTACAAGACAAATAAAACACAAGCTTGAAACCTAGTATCCCAATGTTAACACTATGCCTCTAAAATTCTGTCCTTTCACATATATATGTGTGTGTGTATGTGTATATATAATATATATATATCTCTATATATGTGACAATGGCACATATGTAGGCTGCAGTCAGGTATGCATCAAAATCCCTCCTCAATGGGCAGGCCCTTTAAGGGCAGGCCACTTAAAGATAGTGGGGATTATGTGTACTCAATAGTAATACTTCAATTGTTTCCTTGGACTGCTCTGTTTTCTTGAGGATCAGTCTAAAAAAACAATTTATTAGCCTTCACCAAATAAATTATTTTACCATGAAATTAGAATTTTCAATATGTGGCGAAATTAGGAGTGGCATCAACAAAACCTCCCCAACAGATTTCCGAAGGGCAGACTTGGGCTTATTTAAGGAACTAACTTGGAAAGTTCATTGGGAAACAGCCCTTAAAAACAAAGGGGTCAAGGAAGGCTGGATGTACTTAAAAAAAGAGCTTTTGAAGGTGCAGGAACAGGCTGTGCCAGTGTGCTGGGAAGATGAGCTGGTGAGGGAGACAGCTGACTGGATGGGCAAAGAACTCCTGAAATAATTAAGAAATGAGGGTGTATCGCCCTTGGGAAAAAAGGGAAGGTATCCCAGGAAGAGTTTAGGGATGTTGCTGGGTCTTGTAGAAAAAAAAAAAGAGAGGCAAAAGCCCATTTAGAACTTAAACTGGCCCTTGCTGTAAAGGAGAATTAAAAAATGCTTCTCTAAATATATCAATGGCAAAAGAAGAGGCAAGGACAACCTCCACTCCTTACTATATTTCTCTTTCCATCTAATAACAGAAGATGAGGAAAATGCAGAGGTGCTTAACACCTGTTTTGCTTCGATCTTCAATAGTGGGACAGGTTGTATCTAGGACAACTGCCTTCCTGAACTGGCAGATGGAGCCAGGGACCATAGTACCCCGTAATCCAGGAAGAAGCAGTAAGGGACCTGCTGAGACACTTGGATCCTCACAAGTCCGTGGGTGCAGATGGGATCCATCCTGGGGTGCTGAGGGAGCTGGTAGATGAGCTGGCCATCATTTATCAACAGTCCTGGCTCACTGGAGAGGTCTCTGAAGACTAGAAGCTGCCAGTGTGATGCCCACCCACAAGAAGGGCTGGAAGGAGGAACCAGGAAATTACAGACCTGTCAGCCTGACCTCAGTGCCAGGCAAGGTTATGGAGCAGGTCATCTTGAGTGCCATCACAGAGCACCTACAGCATGGCCAAGGGCTCAGGCCCAGCCAGCATGGGTTTAGAAAGAGCAGGTCCTGCCTGACCAACCTGATCTCCTTTTATGATCAGATTACCTGCCTGGTGAATGTGGGGCAGGCTGTGGATGTAGTGTACCCGGATTTAAGCAAAGCCTTTGACAGCATCTGCCACAACAAGCTCCTGGCAAAGCTGGCAGCTTGTGGCTTGGGCAGATTGAATCTGATAAGGGTCAAGAACTGGCTGGAGGGCCAGGCCCAGAAAGAGGTGGCGGCGAATGGTGCCACATCCAGTTGGCAGCCAGTCATGAGTGGTGTCCCTCAGGGATCAGTGCTGGGCCCAATCCTGTTCAATATCTTTATTGATGATCTGGACCAGGGGATTGAGTCCATCATCAGTAAGTTTGCAGATGACACCAAGTTAGGAGCAGGTGTGGATCTGTTGGAGGGTAGGAGGGCTCTGCAGAGGGACCTGAACAAGTGGGATGGATGGGCAGAGGCCAATGGGATGAGATTTAACAAGGCTAAGTGCAGGGTTATACACTTTGGCCGCAACAACTCCAAGCAGTGCTACAGGCTGGGGACAGAGTGCCTGGAGAGCAGCCAGGCAGAAAGGGACCTGAGGGTGCTGGTAGAGAGTAGCTGAACATGAGCCAGCAGTGTGTCCAAGTGGCCAGGAGAGCCAATGGCATTCTGACCTGTATCAGGAACAGGGTGGCCAGCAGGACAAGGGAGGTTATTCTTCCCTTGTACTCAGCACTGGTCGGGCCACACCTTGAGTCCTGTGTCCAGTTCTGGGCCTCTCAATTCAAGAGAGATGTTGAGGTACTGGAACGTGTCCAGAGAAGGGCGACGAAGCTGGTGAGGGGCCTGGAGCACAGCCCTGTGAGGAGAGGCTGAGGGAGCTGGGGGTGTGCAGCCTGGAGAAGAGGAGGCTCAGGAGTGACCTCATTGCTGTCTGCAACTACCCGAAGGGAGCTGTAGCCAGGTGGGGGGTTGGTCTCTTCTCCCAGGCAACCAGTAACAGAATGAGGGGACACAGTCTCAAGTTGTGCCAGGGGAGGTATAGGCTGGATGTTAGGAGGAAGTTCTTGACAGAGTGAGTGATTGGCATTGGAATGGGCTGCCCAGGGAGGTGGTGGAGTTGCTGTCCCTGGAGGTGTTCAAGAAAAACCTGGATGAGGCACTTAGTGCCATGGTCTAGTTGATTGGCTAGGGCTGGGTGATAGGTTGGACTGGATCTTGGAGGTCTCTTCCAACCTGGTTGATTCTACTTTGCCCAGTTCTCTGTAACTGTCAGACATTCCCCCAGATTTTTACTTCTACAGTTTCTGAATTCTGTCCTTTATAACTACACTCTTTCCTGTGTTGGCAGATTTTTAATAATGTCTGAATCATCAAAGAGAGAAACCAAAAGGTATTTTATTTATAACTGGAGTTTTTTAGTGTGGCTTGATCCTCTGGTTGCTTAGTTGCAGTTTGTTTGCCCTGTGACAAAAACAACTTGAAGAACTTTATGAGATTATTTTGGGTAGCTGCATTTTGCCTTTTGAAGGTAATTTGTTATAGATACATGACCACAGAGGAGAAATTATCTTTCTTTTCCTTTTTATTTGTCAAGGTTGGTGAAACATTATATAAATTGTAGTACAATTTTTTCTGAGTGTGGAGGGTAGAGGTAAATGAATGGCTTTGGAATATTTGTCAGTATCCATTACACCCTTCAAGATGTTGTTTGGAATATTTACCATAATTTCTTTATTTTCAAGATCACAAAGACCCTTAAGCAATGTTAAGTCCACTAATACCTTTCAAATTCAGTGGGTTCTGGATAATACTAAGTGGCTTGCTACCTGTGGCCAGTCCTCTGGATTGTCTGTTTTCATTACAAGGTAGACAGCTCAGTTATGTTGCTACATGTTTACAAAATATATGATAAAAGATAATCCAGGTGAGTTGTTCTTTTTGTCACGCTTATTGGTTCTTAGTTCTGGTCCATCAGTTTTTCCTAACTAGGTATAGCTGAACTGTTAATCATAAAAGCTGCGAGCCACTGAGAGCAGCGTCACTCGCATCTGCAGCAGAGGAAAAGTATTTCCCCACATAAGAATTAAAAAGGCTGTCTTTTTGTTACTGCACAGAAGTTGTTTTGGAGGCTTGCTCATGAGCAGACATGCCCAAGACACTGTTATTCCTGACCGGAACTTGCCCTGTCAATCAATGCTCAGCATGGCAAAGACTGCCAGGGACAGAACTAATGCACTCTGTCATGATTATTGCACTCCTCCAAGCGTAAATTGAATGGGGAATGGTTAGTAATTAGTGCAAGCCAAATACACTCTAAACTTGTCTTCTTTTGTCATTAAAGTTCAGGCTGATAAGAAAAGCAGCTCTGGTAATTAGTACAAAACCATGCAAGAGTCCTGATTGTGCCTCAAGAACTCTTTCACACTTTTGTTTTGTGGGCTAATGAAAATATGACTTGAAAAAAAAACCCTAGGAATGATAAGATAATTGTGGATTTATAAGCAATAAGTGCTTTATAAAAAATTAAGGATCTTTCCTCTCAGTGGCAAATAATAATTAGTAAAACAATCATACACAGGTTTTTGGATATAAATATGTAATCAAATATAGGTATGCATGCAGTCCTCCTTCTGAAATCTCATAGGCAGAGCTAAACAGAGATCTGATTTTGAATTTTTCTAGTGCTCCACACTCCAAGGAATAAGATTTGTGGAACCTGCATCTTTTGTCGGAGTTTTAGCAGAAAAATCACTTCTTTAATGTTGGTTTGTTTTTTTTTTTTTTCCCTTCATTTTGATTTAAAGAGTGTAGAAAATACTCGAGTTCAGTACAAGTGAATATTTGGCATTTTTAATATCTATTATACAAATATATGTACATATTTATTTTCTACTGCCTAAGAACATCAGTGTTACTCTTGAGTTCATTGACTCATAGCTTCAGGGGCTACACAAGAAGCGTTCTAAACCCTGAAAATTGCATGGTACAACTCTTTTTAGACAGGCTCAGTGAGTTGAGTCTGTTCAGTCCAGTGAAAATGAGGTTCTAGGGTGATCTTATAGCAACCTTCCAGTACTTGAAGAGCACTTATCAAAAAACTGGAGAGACTAGTTATAAGGGCCCATGGTTATAGGACAATGGTTTAAAACTATAGCAGGGTAGATTTAGATTGCATGTTAGGAACATCATTACTATTAGGGTGCTGAGACCCTGATACAGGTTGCCCAGACAAGTCATGGCTACTACATCCCTGGAAGTGTTCAAGACTAGGCTGCGTGAGGTTTTGATCAACCTGATCTAGCAGGAGGTGTGGCTGGAACTAGATAATCATAAAGGTCCCTTCCAGCTCAAGTTGTTGTCTGATTCTATGATTTTTATTTTTTTTTTTCCATGTACAGCAATGTCAAAATAGTGAGATAAAATTCCCTATCCAGATTAGAGGCTTAGGTTGCTAGAAGAGTGTATGTGGTACTTTAAAAGTGTAGATATCTGAGGTGTAGACCTCAGGCTTGCTGCTGATGCTGAAGAGAGTGTGTTCTGCTCTTCAGTTTAGCCTAGTGTAGTTTGGGGCTTAATGTGTGTACTGTGAAGTAATAATTTCAATCAAGCATTAACAAAGGTACTGACAGCTAAGGGTTTTAAGACAACAGCAACCTCCAGAAGATCTGCAAGCTTAGCAGTGAGTTAAATCATCCTTGTTGTTCCTCTAAGCTAAGGAAGAGCAAAAGGGTACATGGGAAAAATTTCAGCAGCATTTTGTTCCTCTGTCTCTGAGACTTGGAAAGAGCAAGTCTGCATATGGCATATGCATGCACCTTCACCAATTGTGAATTCAACCCCCATAATCAAAAGGCAGTGGTGATATCCTAGAGTATAGTGCAGCTAGCTCCACTAACTCTGCAAGGGACAAAGGCTGTTGACAGGGCTAGTGCATACCTTTCTTAATAGCTCATTGTTTGAGGGCTTTTTTTTTTAACTAATGGGCTAGCTTTAATTTTAGAGAAGTGAGGTGCTCTTGTATTAACATTGTGTGCATTAAAACTAAAGATGACATTAATGTTTTGTCAGCTATTGAAATCCTCCTTCCTTTAAAACCATCTTTACAAAACATCTCTGCTGATTCCTGTGTTCTCTCCTGGATCTTCATATCTGATAAGTAGATACAGATATCTTTCAGGGATATTTTGGTGTCCAGAGAAATGAAGCACATTCTTGAGCTTTGCTCCTAAATTAGTCAGGGTGAATAGTGCTTAATCTTGTTTGAATCCTGCCTCCCATGAAAGCTTAGAGTACCATGCTGGGTGCTGCATAATCTCACTAAGGACTTTCTTCTTGCTAGGTCTTGATATTTACAGTATTTTGGTGAATTTTTTTCCCAACAAAAGTCTAAAATCATCTAGCTTTTCTATTAGTCCTATGTAGTGTGAAACTCAGAAAGAATGAAGCTTTTTTAATGTCTATTTTATTCTGTTGAAAGGTGGGGAAATGTAGCTGAACTGTAGCTCCAGAGGACAAGAATTTTGGTGGAGTTCACTATTTAACTGTTAAGTGTTTAAGTGATTTCTGTACGATTCCAAATTAAGAAGTCAAGAAGGAGGTTGATTTTAGTCAGCTGTCTGTATGCATCAGTGTATACTTTTTTATTTAGGATGTAACTCATTTTTCCTCCCTAATTACTCAGTCTAGTGGGTTTGGGCTTCACTACAAAGCAAACTGTAAAAAAACCCACAGAGTAACTTTTATAAACTACTTAGTATTTGTTGATGCCACCAAGGCTTGGAGAATAGCAGAGGTACTGAAATCCAGATGTGGCTACTAGATTCCAGTTTGCTGGAATTCTTCTGGTTTTCAGTTGCAATATTTTTTTCCTCAGGATTTTTTTAAACTCATACAAGAGGAATCTAATGAGATCCCTTTTGAGATAATCCGTCCATGTTTCCCGAGGCTGTCATAGAATTAAACGTTACTTTTCTTGTGCATTATAATCACTGCATCCCAAGCTTATGTGAGTGAATGTGATGCAAGTTTTAGGAGAATATTTTTCTTTTGTGGCTCAAAGCCATTCCAGCTTATTTCTTCACTTTGATAAGTGTTTATACTTCAAATAGCAACAACCAATACTAAATCACACTAAACGTGCATGTGCAGGGAATGCAATGCAGAAGTTTATCTGTTTTAGCAGCTCTGTTTATATTCCTTTTTGGTGTTTTTTTTTTTTTTTAGCCCTCCTGAAAGTCCTGTGTAAGCACATTTCCCCAAAAAGATCAGTAGGTGGTTCATGTGTGTAAACTGATGCACATGGCTTACAAGAAAGATATGCTAGGGGAAGACTCTGGAGTTACTGATACAAATTCATTAAGATAACAGCCTGTTTATCTAATCTTATTGATGTGGTGTAGTTATAGATCTACCATTATTATAGTAATTTCTGTTTCTATTCAGGTAATTTGTATCATTAGTTTTGTCCTACATAAATGACTCTAAATCACTCTTCTCAAGATGTAGAGATATTTTAAGTTTAAAGGACAAAATACTTCTCTCAGTTATTATGTTAAAGATGAAAGTGCAGAGCTGTAGTCCAGTGGCCAATAGTGCTTCAAGAAAGCACTAAAAGAACTCAATAGGATGTAAAAAGAGCTTAGGTGATCCTGTTGAAGACAAAGTTAAGTTGAGTTAGCAGAGTTGTAGTCTTCAGCCTGTGGAGTAGCATTTGCTTCCACCCGGTGAAGATGGAATGTCAGTCCCCTTTGTGAAGCACACGAAACAGTCCCTAGTAGTGTACTGCTTTGGGTGCTTATATTGACTAAAGACATAATGTGCTCAGACCAATACTGTACATCCAGCATGGTGCCAGTGAAGAGAGGCCCTAATCTTGTCCCAACTTATCTATGGGTTGTTTTTGTTTTGTTTTGTTTTTTTCTCCTGAAGAGATTGACAAATGGTGATTCATCTGAAGCATTGGTTCTGAAATACTGTCTATGATCTCCTGGGAAAAACTCTATGGGTATTATTTTGAAGACGTTAAAGGAATGTGAACATTGTGTTAATGACTGCCAAAATAGTATCTAAGGCAAGATAAGCAGAGGGGATTATTTTCAGTAATATATTTCAAAAAATGTCAGCTGGTTCTGTTGATTATTTAGCTGGTGAAACTGATAACACTTTAAAGAGTAACTGTTCAGGACTTCTTGCAGCCTTTCAGGGTAGGTTAGGAAAGGTAGCTCGAATCTGTGTGGGACAGCAAGAACAGCTGATATCTTCAGCTGTTTGCTAAAGAAAAGATGTTTTTGCCATTTGCTTTATTGCAAGTAGAAATGATGAAACCATTTTACATTGTGGTGCAGTTTGATAATGAACTTAATTTTCAGACACTTTTATAACTCAGTCCTAAACTGAGCGGTAACTCCCAAACCCACATCAAATATGAACAACAAGAAATTAATAATTTTTAAACTTGTTTGCCACATGATAGGTACATCTGGTAGCCCCTGATTTCCCAGACATGCAAATCCATGTGACCTTACAGGCTTACAAACAATTCTGCCAAGTGACAACTGAGTCTCATAAATAGTAGAAAAAATGGAGAGCTCACTGGAATTTGACATTTTCCTAACTTGCTTTCAAGGGATTTCCTTAGACCCCTGCTCCCACTGTGATGGGAGAAGGCATCTGCACAGCACACATGTGCCTCAGCAAAAGTTACCCAAATCAATCACTTCGATGTCATTGGTATTTTTATTTTACTAAGTTTTCAAGAAATGAGAGAAACTTCCAATTTAGTGTGAATTGAAATGGCAGCTGATGTTTTCTCCTTTCTCACCCCCTTGTGACTGCTTTCCAGAAGGTGTAATTTAGGCACATAGTGATGGGAGCTGTGGTGGTGGAGACTGTGGCTGTCAGAGATTATATACACTTAAAACAGATTATGTTGTGATGTCTTTCACAAATGCTTTGGGAAAGGAGTAGAGTTCAAGCTGAAAGTTTAATTTCTTAGTGTTGTATTTGTAAAAGTAAGCAGAGATAAAAGCTTTTGCATTCCCATACTGATTCATGATTTGAAACAGAGCCAGTACATATCTTGGAGGATCTCACACTGACACTAGCAGAGAAGACAGCGCATCCAAACTGTTGGCTCCAGAGCAGCAGGAAACTGATTGATTTCTTCTCATCTTTTCACAAACCTGGATTAGAGTAGCTCTGTAACAGGCAAATCAGCAAGAAATAATGGCACTTCTGACAGCATGGCAACCTTTTATTATCTCCAGCTGCACTGCTTGACATTGGCAACTCCTGCTAGAAAATGTGGGATGGCATTCGAATCACAGGGCTTTGCAGTAGGCTCTGGATTATGGAAGTACTTCCTAAACCAATTTTTTCATGTCATGGAGCTTTTCACCTGGAGATGGGAAAGTTTTATAGTCAAGATTTGGGTGACTGTTGAGCAACCTGAAATTACAAGAATGGAATTTGGATCTTCAAACAGCTGTATAGATAAGAGAACTTCAGTGATAGACTGCTAGTGAGTGTTCATTTCTGGGCTTGGTCAAACTGAGTGTCCCAAGAGTTTGCTCATGTGAACTAGAAATCTAGCTTAAATTTCTCTCCAACAAACTGCAGTATGGGATTGGGCATGTCTTGATTCACTCTGCTGATCCCATTAGTACTGCTCACACTTGTTAGAGGGAGCAGAATGTGACCCTTGCACTATACAGTCCTTATTGTCTTGTTGCTGAATGTTCAGTTTTTGTGAATGATCTCCTGTCCTTTTGAGCTCATTTATACTTAATGAGCATATAACTTCTTGTCCCTGACAATGCAAAGGGTGATTCCTAGAGCTATTATGCTAACCAATATCTTTACACAATCTTCTGTCATATTTGCTTTAGAATGTATGTAACATGGTGTGCAAAGAGGAAAATCCAGACTCAAGATCTTCTCAGTTAGCAATGCAGATTCAAGCTAACAGCATCACTTCTGCTAGAGCATCTGTAGCAGTACACTGGGGAGCAAAACCTGTTCTGATATGTTGAATTTGAACATTAAACTATCACAATTAAGCTAGAGAATATATTAGCTATGAAAGGAGAGGGGAGTCACCCACGTTTTCTCACAAAGTTATAAAATGCTCCAACCATTCCAATTTGTACTGAGCCAAAAATAACTCACTTTAAGGGTTTCACACCCTATTCTCAGCTTTTAGCACTTAGTAAGAGAAGAAATAAGACCACCAGTAAATTTAATGTAAAAATGGGAATAATGTTATAGTTGCAGTTTTAAAATGGTTTTTTTGCTCATCATTTATATTATCCAGTCCTCTTTGTATTAATTTTCTCTCTGAGTACAGCAGGAAATTTATCTCCTCAGGTTTGTTTTAAAGCTATCTGCTGCTTTATTGAAAGCTAAGGTCTTGTGTGTAGAGGCTTTCATCTGTATCAGGCTAGATTTTGCTCTCATTTCAGTTGCAGCACAGTCTGAGCGACTCGGCTGGGCTCATTGAAATGTTCCAAATGTCTAACAGTCTGCAGTCTGAAACAACTTTGTCTTCTGTCTCCTACTGAAACTTCTATCAACAGTGCTTAGTGTAGTGTGCAGGCTTGAGGAACCGTGGCTGATGCAAACAGCATTTCTGTTAGGGAACATCACTAAAAATAATGATAAGAGTTGTTTATTATAGCTTGAATCTTCATTTTGTTTGGATAAATGCCTAGGAGGGAATTGAAGACAGAAACTGATGAAGAAATTCTTTACTTAGTCTTTTGCTGTGGTGTCTTAGTGGACACCTTGACATGTGAACTTTTTCAGAAGTTTACCTACTGAATCACAAGTTCCAGCCATAAACATGACTTTTTTTTTGAGGACTTGAATGTGACTGCCAGCTACTGTGACACTGAAATGTGGAAGTCTTAAACAGGCCCTCCTATTGCCAGGATTCTGGGATGGAAGTGGATATTCACTTACTGCACTGTTTTATAGCATAGGAAATTACTGTCCCACTTTTAGTTCTTGAAGTTGTAGCTGCTTTTTGTATGTACAGAGGATTATGGAAAACAGAGGAACAAACATCTGATATCTTTTCCTATCCCTTTCAGAAGTGGATAAATCTGAGCCTGGCAAGGGTACTCTGCTCCGGTGAGGCCACACCTTGAGTATTGTGTTCTGTTTTGGGCACCTCAAAACAAGAGGGATGTGGAGGTGCTGGAGCCAGTGCAGAGGGCAACGAAGCTGGTGTAAGGCCTGGAAAATACATCTTATGAAGAGCAATAGAGGGAGCTGGGTGGGGGTGGTTAGTTTGAAGAAGAGAAGGCTTAGGGGAGGCCTCATCGCTGTCTAGTGTGAAAGGATGTTGTGGAGAGGCTGCTGCTGGTATCTTCTCACAGTAGTATCACTCTAACTAGTGATACAACAAGAGGGAATGGCCTCAAACTGGGCAGGTGTAGACTGGACCTTATGGAAAAAGTTTTTATGGAGAGAGTGGTCAGGCATTGGAATGGGCTGCCAAGGGAGGTGGTTGAGTCGCCAATTCTGGATGTGTTTAAAAGTTGTTTGGATGTGGTCCTTGGGGATATGGTTTAGGGTGAACCTTGTAGAGTAGGGATATTGGTTGGACTTGGTGCTCCTGAGGGTCTTTACCAATCAGAATGTTTCTGTGATTTCTGCATTGAGCCATTGCTGTAACTATAGGTATAATTTTGATGTGAAGTACACCTGAAGGTTTCCATTGAATTAATGCTGATGTATAACAGTCTTACTGAAATGAATGTCAGGCTCTATAACTGCCTGAATTATATAACCAGAAAGCACATAGAGACTTCTGGGGGATGAGTTGAGAATTCATACCTAACAGAGGAATGTAAGTTGTGGAACAATTCACTTAAGAATATTTTTACTTTGTGGGAAGAGCTAGAATTGAGTGACACTGAGGCAGAATGGAAGAAACTCCTGTAAAATCCACCACAGGGGTGGAAGCAGCTGCCCTTTGGCAAATGAGACCTTCTTTACTGCTGTAAGTTTTCCGTACACTTGTAGTGTTCCATTTCAATAGAGCTATAGCTATTTGGATGCTGAGCAGAAACATATCCCCCAACTAGGGACACCACTCCACTGAATTAACTGAGAATAAGTAAAAAAAACTTGGCCTGATCCAATTCAGGTTATGAACATAGCAGGAACAAAAATGTCAAAACTGATTCTTAAATGAACTTCTGTATTGGAATTTTATGACAATGTTTTACTTCTGTCAGTGCAATCTCAGCTGAAATCAATTGATAATAACACACAAAGAAACTGACTTCTTTCCATTGATACAGAACTAAGTTTGGAAAACAGTAAAACCCTAAGATTGTTTGGGCAATAGTTCCAAACCAAAGTAACTGAAAGCTTTTCTTAAGATAAAATAAAAATTTATGACATACATACCTACTAATCACAGGATTTTGTTCCTAAACTGCTAAAGCAGCTCAGAACAGCAGTAATAAAAGAAACAAAACAAAACAGCAAAACCTCAAACTTGAAAATATAAAGAATTAAAAGGAAAACAATCCATTTCATCACAATGGGAATTTACTGATGAGGCTTTTGAGCTCTGGAGGCTCTCTTTTGTGTAACTTTAGGGATCTGAATGACAGATGTGAAGAATTTAAAATGAAAACTAAGCAGAAGTCTCTTCTGTTTAGCAGATGGAGGATTTGGAGAATGATGGAACTTTGGGAATTATGTCATTCCTAGGAGATTTGTTCTTCAGCATGGCCTTGCTATGGAAAAAAAAAATGTGCATCACACTAATTTATCAACTACCCTCTAAATTTCTTTTGAAAGAATTCCACTGAGTATACCATGACAAGCTTTCATACTGAAAAGAGAATTGCTAGTCTAAACAACAAAGTTTCCAGTCTTCAGAGAGGAACCTTCAAGAACAATAATTTGATCAGAACATTCTCAGTTCTGCTTATGAATCTGGGAATGTTTATCAGCTAAATTGTATTGGTGCTTTTAATAATGGGAACAATCTATGCTGTTTCCACCTGTGTTATTTCCTGTTTTCTGTGCTTTTAATGGAAACAACAGTCAGAATCCATGTAGATGCAGAAGGATGAGCATAGCCAGATCCCCCAAAACATTTAAAAAAAGGGGTACGGGGTAGATGAAGGAATTCAGAACCATCTTCCTCCTCTTTTGGTGTTCTGTTATTTCTTATACAAGAATCTTGCTTAACGCTGCTGGGGGGATTAGGAATGGTATGTGAGAAAACATATACTCTGTGTCTAGGGAGCAGTACACTTTCAGGTTTTAAATTACTTAACTATTGGTAAATAGTATACTTTTAAAAGGACAGAGACATCGGCCTAGAAATGTCATCAATGTTTTCCTCAACTTTTTGGCCAGGGTTACCTAAGTGGAATTTTCAATATGATCTTTTTGTTCTAAACGGTGTACAAAATTAAATATGTGGTCTCAGAAAGTTACTTCACTAATTAAAAAACAAACAAAAAAACCCCCCAAAAACCCAAACAAACCCAAAACCAACCAAACAAAAACCCCCAAAACAACCCAACAAAACAAAAAGGCCAAAACCAACAACAAACAACCTGTCTTGTTCATGCCAGCTATTGGCTCTGATTTTGTTGAATGATTCCTGTTAGCCTTTTTTGGTTTTATTTTTTTAAAATTATTATTTCTTTTTTTTTTTTTAGTTAAGTTTAGTGGGGAGCCAAAGCAGTATTATCATGAAATTATCCTGGCTTCTATTATCAGGATCAACAGATTGCTAAATGCTGATGTTGTAGCAGCACCACACCTAACAGAGAGGACATAGCTATTCAGCCGATTTGTTGGATTTGTTTTGTTTTTTTGATTGATGGCAGTACGTGTGAAATGGAAATCTTTTTATTGCTGGTAATTTAAATACAGACTGTTGCCAATTCAAATGAATTGACTGTATCATCCAGACATCCATTTTCCCTGAGGTTTGGAAGGAAACTCCATGACTAGTATTGTTTATTGAAGTATCTGCTTTCAAATGTTGCTCTAGATCTTTCTCTCTCAGCTGCATTTTGCTAGACTATTCTCTTCAACAACCAGCTCATTCTAACAGGTGTCAGTGCTGTTTTGTCTGTGGGGAATTCTGAACCAAACATTCATCTCTGTCTACACCAGACTGCCCAAATTTTAAATGTGTACTAGCAGTAGGTGTTTGCACAGCATGGAACACAAACTACACATACAGAATTTTTTTGTCTCCATGACTGGTGAGCACGTTGCTCTCTAGAGTGTTTCAGCCTCGCTACCCAGTCTGTGGTTAAAAGTTTCTATTGCTTTCCTTTCTATCAGGTTTGAGGACTTACTCAGTTAAACTGGTTAGAGTTTATAGTGTTGACATTTGTTACAAATATGGTGGCTCTTCTAAGTATACAGACTGCCAGAAAAGGCTTGTTATTGGCTCATTAAGTAGGAGAAATTTGCAACAGAAAAATGCGTTATTGTAACGCTTTTACTTTTTATATACAAGACAAACATTTTTCAGATTCAGAGCACACTTCAAATAATATCTGAAAAAATCAGTGGCGTAAAAGTTGTCACTGGTTCCCTGGAAAAGCTTTCATGCCTTGTGTTAGCTTAAGGGGAGTTGTTACTGATAGGGTTTGACCCATGATTTATGTAAGATGTAAGCAGATGTCTGGAATGTGACAGATACTGCTATTGACTTTTGGGAGGGGATCGAAAGTACTAATTCTGGGCTTTGTACAGGAGAAAAGAGCTGATGATCATTGAACTCTGAGATGCACCACCTCAGTGACAGGACACTAAATTTGATGAACAAATCTCTTTTTGTGAGATGAATGAATGGTTTCATATTGTCTTAATATGAAACTTTGTACATTTCTCTAAAATCCTTCCTTGTGCTGTAGCTTCAAATAGAGTTCCACCCTAAAGCTTGTGGTTCAATGCTAATTGCTGTATTCCAGGGAATTCTTCTCTTCTCCACTTCTTTGGTCAAGCAAGCACAAATGTTCAAAGGAGAAGAGCAGTGTTGTAAATGGGATGAGAGAGGATGGGAGGAGCTCTAATATCTAATTTCAGTTGCTAAGTAATACTTACTTGCCTCCCTCTATCTAAACTCCTCCAAGAGTGAACTCATTCAGCTCACATTTGATCATGTAAGATTCGGCTGCATATCTTTCATGGAAGTTGTATCCTGCTTATTTATTGCTGATTTCCCTTTTAATTTAGTTTGTTTCCTTTGTGATTAAAAAAAAAAAAAGTTCTTTTATTATTAGTTATCTGGATTAATAATGCAGAAAAACCATAATATGATGTCTGGGATATTGGCTTTTCCTCCTAGAGTTATGCAGGAGTGTCAAATGCAGGACTGTTGTGCTTGCAGTGTGAGTATCTAGAGAGAGAAAAGCCAGTGAGCTGGGATTTTTTTACTTGAAAACAAATTCAAGGGATGAATAAAAAAAAAAAAATCATTAAGGCTTCATCTATAAATTCTCTGTAATTTAAAATCACATTGGCGTGAAATTTTAAAGGTTTATTTCCATAATTGGAAGTAAAAGTTATTTGGTTTAGGTGTGATTAATTCAGGCACTGCCTTATGGGTAAGGGAAAATTGCAGAATCATGGTAGTATAAATTAAAGATTGGATTATGTGTACTGAAAGTGTGAGAACATATTTTAGTCAAGCTTTGTTCTAGTTCCTTGCTCTTATTAGCATTATGGTTGTAGCATTTCCTGATTCACCAACATTTGACAAGTACTGGTTTTATCACCAGAGTAAATAATCTTATCTCAGTGACTAAACAAAATTACCCATGTCAGATAAACAAGGAACAAGAGGAATGAAACAGAAAGAATTCATTGCATGTTATAGAGTGGGAGGCAGTTAGAAAAACTGTGCTGCTCTGTTTTTTGTGAGGAAAAACGTATCTTCTTTAGGAAAAGAAATATTCTGTGTGATCGTGCTGGGTAGTAGTAACTATGGCTCAGACACCAGTGTATTTTGTCCTTCGTTGTCATTCTGAAAATCCATCCAAGCTGCTTTCTAGGCAGAAGCAGTGCTGGAGCTGAGTGTTTTGGGCAAGGTCTTACTGGCATTACTGGCAGAGGGCTGTGCTGTTAAAGTTCATGTTTTGTGTCAAGATAGTTGCTTCTGAGCGTTTTGGTACATCTAGGATCACTCCACTTTTGCAGCCTTTCATTTTGACATGCTGGCCTGTACCTGGTTCTTAGTAAATTTTAGAGGGTTCAGTGTTCTTCATGCTTTAATAAATTGAATATAAAAGTTTCTTTTCACATTTTCTTTCTTACATTATTAGCAAATTCTCCGAATTCTCTGCAAGGTTGTTCTGTGACTAGAATGAAAAGCACACCACAATTCCTTTTATTTTTTTTTCTTTAAAAAATAATTGGTATTTATGAGGATCGTGACATTTCAGATTCTAAGGACAGTTGAAGCTTTTTGATTATCTGCTGTTCTTTGTCACTCCCTGGATCCAACCCAGACTCCAGGCCTTGTTTCCATGGAGGCAATGTTTGTTATTAAAGATATTTCTTCTACAAAGAGACTTGTGAATTCTCATGCCTTTGGTTTGAGCTTTATAGTTTTAAGCCTTATCTGAAGCTTTTATGTTCCATCTTCTTTGATCTTCTACTAAGCTTTATGTTGTAGACTAAAGATATGATGTTTGCATGTGGTACTTCTCAGTTGTGAACAGCAAACAAGAGATGAAGGACTTAGACCAGAGTTCCTTTGTTCACAGAGCAGCCTTACAACTCCTGGAGCATGGCCGTAGTATGATTTTATTTTATTATTCTTATTATTTGTACGCTTCAAAGCATGAATATCTCTTGGCAAATAAGTTACAGCTAGGCTCCTTCCTTACTCTCCCTTAAGCCAAAGTACAGTTGGGGAAAACTTGAACTAGGAATATTTCTCAGCAAATAATTTTCACCAGGAAGCCTGTTGATTAAAAACCCTATCTATCTATTCATTCAGTAAAGGTTTTACACTTCTGCAGTTTGAATAGGGTGTGAATTTCTAGGCCAGAAGAACCTATCTGGTTATCAAGACTCTCATCTCACCCATTTTCTCCTTGATGTGTACAAGTCTGGCAACTCAATTTTGTTGCCAGAATCAAAGAACTCCAACAGACTTTTAGGTTTTGACAGATGGGAATCCACCATTGCTAGCAATAAACTGCTACAGTGGCTAATTATTTCTCTGCTTATTTTAGCTTGCCTTCATACACCACTCTTAGAGGCCTTACACTATGAATTTTCCTCCTGCATATGTGCTTCTATATCCTGTTCTGGGCACGATTTGGTCTTTTATGATACATTAAACAGGTTGAACTATTTAAACCTCTTGCTGTAAAGGTTTTTACCCTAGATTTGTTACTCCTCTTTGCATCTTCTTTTCTATAATTGTACCAATCATGATCAACTGAATCACGCAGCACAGGTTTTCTGATAAACACTCATTTCCTTTCCAAATTTTCTGAGCTTTTCCTTAGAAGGTCTCAATAAGCCTTTGATAATAGCTTTTTAAAAAAATTATTTTTATGTTTCATGCCAAGGTGCAACTTGATAGTGTTTAAATACAAGGAGAGCTATCAATAGTTTAGTTGTAAGGAAAACAAAAATCTATCTCTAAAATCAACAGCCATTTTGAAATAAGACTATATAACTAACAGACATTTTGAAAACCAAGTTTAGAAGGAAGAGTGTTATCAGAAATAAGGAAATATGTATACCTGCAATTACTGTTGAGTAATTGGAAGCAACTGTCTATCCTCTTTGCTCACTGTAGGTAATACAGAGGATATAAAGCCCTTGGATTACAATAGGGATAATTTAGGATGTATGGGGGAAGTTTTCTAATAATCAATACACCTAAGTACTAGAATGGATTTCCAACAGTGATTGTAGGATTTTCATCTCTGGAGGATTTACATACCTATTTGACAGAGATAGTTAAATGTAGTTAGCAGTTTGAGTCTGGAGAGGAGGAGGCTGAGGGGAGATCTCATCGCTCTCTACAACTGAAGAGATGTTGAAGGGAGGGGAGGGGGGGCAGCCTCTTCTCCTTGGTGGCAAGTGATGGGACTAAAGGAAATGGTTTCAAGCTGCAGCAGGGGAGGCTCGTGCTGGATGCTAGGAAATACTTCTTTACACACAAAATATTGGAATGGTCTGTCCAGGGCAGTCTCCGGAGAGGTTTAAGCAGTGTGGGGACCTGATGCCTAGAGAAATGGTTTAGAGTTGACCCTTCGGTGCTGGTTTGAGGGTTGGACTGGATGGTCTTTGAAGTCTCTTCCACTAGATATATTCTGTGATGAAGGAGCAGATGTTATTAAAGATACTTTCAGTGTTTCACGTATTTTTGACAATAGATATTACTGTGGAATTCTGTGAATCTGTGACCCTGTCAAAGCCCATGTCCTCCATTGGATTCACTGTGTGTGAAGTTGAAAGTTGAAGCTATCAAACAACCTGGTGACCTGAAGTTACTCAGATGCTATTAGCACTAAACGTTGACAAGTAGTGAATGGTGCTGGTGATTTTCTTCTTTAAATCATCTGAGGCTGTTTTGGGGCAGATGGAGGGATTAGGTAGAATATACCAAGGACCATTTTCACAAATTCTAGGATTTAAAAATTTGATTCTGAGCAGTGTCATTAAAAATATCATACATAGAAAGGTTTGACAAAGAACAATTCACATTAAGGAATGCTGTGGATTAGCAAAGCCCTGGCATGATTTATCAGTAATTTTGCACGTTCTACTCATAAGTGTATCTCCTCTGAGCCTCAAGTTCCTCACACATCCAGTTTAGAATAATATGTTTTTTCCTGTTAAGAACAGCAAAAATATATCCTTTTCTAGTGTGGTCACCTTTGTTCTTTCGGGCACTTCATTATTAGCAGAAGGCTGTTCTAAGAATCACATCAGAGCCACCCAGTATCATTAAGGTGATCAAGAGAAGATTAAGTTTTGGGTCGAGTACTCAAGGAAAGCTTACTGAGCAGAATAGGAGGCTTCTGCTAGCCTAGGTTATCCTGCCTTGGCAGGGAGGTTGGACTTGATCTCTAGAGGTTCCTTCCAACCTCTAAAGTTCTGTGATTCTGTGATCTTGATCTGCTGATAGATACAGCAGAAAAGATATTTTAATCAAGTGTCTCTGAGTTGGGAGTCTTTCGAGGAGAAACTGTACTGGTGCGCTGCTTTTTTTTTCCCCAACGGTTTGCTCTGTTAAGTAACTGTTATCATAAAATTAGCCAGGTTGGAAGAGACCTCCAAGATCATGCAGTCCAACCTGTCACCCAGCCCTAACCAATCAACTAGACCATGGCACTAAGTGCCCCAGTGGTCTTTTAACACTTCCAGGGATGGTGACTCCTCCAGCTCCCTGGGCAGCCAATCACTCTCTCTGAAGAACTTCCTTCTAACATCCAGCCTAGACCTNAGTTAGCAGTTTGAGTCTGGAGAGGAGGAGGCTGAGGGGAGATCTCATCGCTCTCTACAACTGAAGAGATGTTGAAGGGAGGGGAGGGGGGGCAGCCTCTTCTCCTTGGTGGCAAGTGATGGGACTAAAGGAAATGGTTTCAAGCTGCAGCAGGGGAGGCTCGTGCTGGATGCTAGGAAATACTTCTTTACACACAAAATATTGGAATGGTCTGTCCAGGGCAGTCTCCGGAGAGGTTTAAGCAGTGTGGGGACCTGATGCCTAGAGAAATGGTTTAGAGTTGACCCTTCGGTGCTGGTTTGAGGGTTGGACTGGATGGTCTTTGAAGTCTCTTCCACTAGATATATTCTGTGATGAAGGAGCAGATGTTATTAAAGATACTTTCAGTGTTTCACGTATTTTTGACAATAGATATTACTGTGGAATTCTGTGAATCTGTGACCCTGTCAAAGCCCATGTCCTCCATTGGATTCACTGTGTGTGAAGTTGAAAGTTGAAGCTATCAAACAACCTGGTGACCTGAAGTTACTCAGATGCTATTAGCACTAAACGTTGACAAGTAGTGAATGGTGCTGGTGATTTTCTTCTTTAAATCATCTGAGGCTGTTTTGGGGCAGATGGAGGGATTAGGTAGAATATACCAAGGACCATTTTCACAAATTCTAGGATTTAAAAATTTGATTCTGAGCAGTGTCATTAAAAATATCATACATAGAAAGGTTTGACAAAGAACAATTCACATTAAGGAATGCTGTGGATTAGCAAAGCCCTGGCATGATTTATCAGTAATTTTGCACGTTCTACTCATAAGTGTATCTCCTCTGAGCCTCAAGTTCCTCACACATCCAGTTTAGAATAATATGTTTTTTCCTGTTAAGAACAGCAAAAATATATCCTTTTCCAGTGTGGTCACCTTTGTTCTTTCGGGCACTTCATTATTAGCAGAAGGCTGTTCTAAGAATCACATCAGAGCCACCCAGTATCATTAAGGTGATCAAGAGAAGATTAAGTTTTGGGTCGAGTACTCAAGGAAAGCTTACTGAGCAGAATAGGAGGCTTCTGCTAGCCTAGGTTATCCTGCCTTGGCAGGGAGGTTGGACTTGATCTCTAGAGGTTCCTTCCAACCTCTAAAGTTCTGTGATTCTGTGATCTTGATCTGCTGATAGATACAGCAGAAAAGATATTTTAATCAAGTGTCTCTGAGTTGGGAGTCTTTCGAGGAGAAACTGTACTGGTGCGCTGCTTTTTTTTTCCCCAACGGTTTGCTCTGTTAAGTAACTGTTATCATAAAATTAGCCAGGTTGGAAGAGACCTCCAAGATCATGCAGTCCAACCTGTCACCCAGCCCTAACCAATCAACTAGACCATGGCACTAAGTGCCCCAGTGGTCTTTTAACACTTCCAGGGATGGTGACTCCTCCAGCTCCCTGGGCAGCCAATCACTCTCTCTGAAGAACTTCCTTCTAACATCCAGCCTAGACCTCCCTTGGCACAACTTGAGACTGTGTCCCCTCATTCTGTTGCTGATTGCCTGGGAGAAGAGACCAATCCCACCTGCCTACAACTTCCCTTCAGGTAGTTGTAGACAGCAATGAGGTCATCCTTGAACCTCCTCTTCTCAAGGCTGCACACTCCCAGCTCCCTCAGCCTCTCCTCACAGGGCTGTGCTCCAGGCCCCTCACCAGCTTTGTTGCCCTTCTCTGGACATGTTCCAGTACCTCAATATCTCTCTCGAATTGAGAGGCCCAGAACTGGACACAGGACTCAAGGTGTAGCCTGACCACTGCTGAGTACAGGGGAAGAATAACCTCCCCTGTCCTACTGATACTATGACTTCTGAACTGTAGTTTTTGTGTGAGCTTTACTGGTTAAACCCAAGATTTCTCATGTAACTGTGAAAGCTTCTCTGTGCTTCAGTTTCATTTCCAAAATTAGAGTGCTGCTTGCTTGCCTGAAAAGTATCTTTGAAGCAAACCAAGAGTCTTTTAATAAAGTTACCCTGATATGGTGTATCCAATGAGCATAATGGCAAAGATGTGAAACTGTGCCTACAGAGGGTTTGGGGGCTGACTTTCTAAAACTGTTGAAGTGACACATACCAGGTGTCATGCTTTTGCTTTGCAAATACAGTCTTAAGGTGATTTAAGGATTTAAAAAAAAAAAGTATCTGTAAAGTTTGCATGATCCTTAAAGGTTTGGCTTTGCAAGTAGAGTTGTGTGGGGTAGAGTTTTTCCTTTTTTCCCCCAGGATAATAACTATTACATAACTACACAACTATATACCAGTATATAACTAGTAATAATTAGTCCTGCTGGTTGAGAAAGAAGAACTTACTAAGCATTACTACTTAGTAGCAGTGTTTCTAGAAGCCTCCAGGCACATTTCCTGAGCAGGATTAGGTGATTTTAGACTTGATTGTCACCTTAGAAAAATAGGGAGAACATGCAGTTGTGGCATCAGAACAAATTAGCGCCAAGCTTGACCGTCATAGCTGTCTTTGTAAATGTCTTGCCTGTTGTGAGCTAAAATATGTCATATTAACCCTCAGTTAAAAAGTCTTAAACAAAAATGTTTCATCTAACATCTAGATTTCTATGAGAGGAGTCTTTTGTTTTTTTGTGGTTTTGTCATGTGATGGCATTTGTTGTATGGGGTTGTTTGTTTTTTTGTTTGTTTGTGTGTTTCTGTGTCTACAGTCTATTTATTCATATGACTAAATACCTTTATGCTACAGCATTCTGTGGGGTTCAGGGCTTAAAAATAATGAAAGCCAGCATATAAATTTCTGTGGACATGCACATTTCAATGAACAAGAATAAGTTATATAAAATTCACTTACTCGGAATAGCACAAATGATAATTAACGATTGGAAAACTATGAACACTGCAGTATCTGAAGCGCTATCTGAAACATCATAGTCAGTGTATCCCCTTATCAAGTTTCAGTTCCTGCCATTAGTTGTTACCTAAGTGTCAGAGGAGTTAAATTATACATATTTTCTAAAATCCAGGACCACCTAGAGAGTATCTAGATTCTGTACACAGAAAGAGCACATCATGGGGGAAAAAAAAACCCAACAGTTACAAACAACTGATTACATATAACTGAAATGNGATTTAAGGATTTAAAAAAAAAAAGTATCTGTAAAGTTTGCATGATCCTTAAAGGTTTGGCTTTGCAAGTAGAGTTGTGTGGGGTAGAGTTTTTCCTTTTTTCCCCCAGGATAATAACTATTACATAACTACACAACTATATACCAGTATATAACTAGTAATAATTAGTCCTGCTGGTTGAGAAAGAAGAACTTACTAAGCATTACTACTTAGTAGCAGTGTTTCTAGAAGCCTCCAGGCACATTTCCTGAGCAGGATTAGGTGATTTTAGACTTGATTGTCACCTTAGAAAAATAGGGAGAACATGCAGTTGTGGCATCAGAACAAATTAGCGCCAAGCTTGACCGTCATAGCTGTCTTTGTAAATGTCTTGCCTGTTGTGAGCTAAAATATGTCATATTAACCCTCAGTTAAAAAGTCTTAAACAAAAATGTTTCATCTAACATCTAGATTTCTATGAGAGGAGTCTTTTGTTTTTTTGTGGTTTTGTCATGTGATGGCATTTGTTGTATGGGGTTGTTTGTTTTTTTGTTTGTTTGTGTGTTTCTGTGTCTACAGTCTATTTATTCATATGACTAAATACCTTTATGCTACAGCATTCTGTGGGGTTCAGGGCTTAAAAATAATGAAAGCCAGCATATAAATTTCTGTGGACATGCACATTTCAATGAACAAGAATAAGTTATATAAAATTCACTTACTCGGAATAGCACAAATGATAATTAACGATTGGAAAACTATGAACACTGCAGTATCGGAAGCGCTATCTGAAACATCATAGTCAGTGTATCCCCTTATCAAGTTTCAGTTCCTGCCATTAGTTGTTACCTAAGTGTCAGAGGAGTTAAATTATACATATTTTCTAAAATCCAGGACCACCTAGAGAGTATCTAGATTCTGTACACAGAAAGAGCACATCATGGGGGAAAAAAAAACCCAACAGTTACAAACAACTGATTACATATAACTGAAATGCAACATGACCTGTACTAGTGGGAGGTGTCCCTGCTTATGGCAGGGGGGTTGAAACCAGATGATCTTTGAGGTCCCTTGCAACCTAAACCATTCAATGATTCTATGTTTTTATACTTTGAAATGCAGATTATGCATAGTTTTAAGAATTCACAACTTTCCTGTGAAGTTCTGCTCAGTGTATTAACATGGAAAGGAAGGAAAATCAAAGGTTGGAGATATAAAAGACATGCTGCATTACCTACTTGATCTCTTGGAAGTGCAAGATAGATTTTTCCTTTCCTACTTTTGACAGGTTGCAGGCATGGCATATCAGCTAAGTGGTTCTGGTTCCTTCAAAGAGATGCTGTTTCCTGAAAGGTTTGTAGTATTCACTGCCAGTATGATAAGAATCTTATGTTTTGAAGTTGCACTGGAATGGCAGTGAAATCTAGTAGACATAGGTCTCAGGAGGGAGCTTAGACGGATGTCATGTGAGAAGCTTCTGGTTTGTAAGGGTTATGTTCACTACTATGATATATCCTTTTTATCAGGGCAAGGACGTATTAGATGTATTTGCTGGTAAGAAAAATGTGTAGGTAGCTGTTCAGCTTTGAAATACACACCACATCCTTGGAAGGATGAACGCTTCTGTTTTGGGATGAAATGAGATTAGGACTATAGGAAGAACTGTTTCTTCACTAAAGACTTACATTAAATGAGCAAACACAAAATCTCTTGCTCTCCTACCTTCCTTGGGTCCTGTAAAGATGTTTCTAGTCTATTTTCGTTTTTCATAAGATGAAAAAAAAAAATATGTATTTGACAATATGCGTTCTACTGAAGAATTATTCCAGTTGCATGGTTTTTGTTAGGGCGAAAAAAGTTCTTTTATGTCAGAAATATTGACACAAATTCATCTTCTCCCCTAAACAAATGTATTTGACAAAGCTTAGAAATGTCTCTACTTAAAAAATGAGCACACAAAAAACTAAACCCCCTGCCACACATGATGTGTAGATTAGAAATCCTCTTCCCATTGAGCTAACTGTAAGGCTCTGAGAATTTGCTTAGGAAGTAGCCATGGAATTGGAATATGTTCAGGTGGACAAGGGAAACTGCTCCACAAAGCTGCTCATGTTTCTCAATGACTTGTTGCAAATTCACTAGATCAGAGGCACTTTTTGCTGCGCTAGGGCAGCAGAACACTCAGAAGCCTGCTTAAATGTCACCATATCATTTGAAAATGCCACTCGTGCTAGAATACCTGCTCTAACACTGCTTTTCCAGAACCTCTAATTTATAGCATAAAATGCCATGCTTTTTAACAGAGCAGAAAGATTTCTTACATTAGTACTTGTTTTATTTTTTTATATATATATATATATATATAAAAATAAACCTATCTTGAGTATTTAGAGCTGAAATACGTATCTTCAAGCATTTCCATTTTCTCCCCTAATTTTTCCCATTCATAGAGCATAAGTGTCCAATTGAACATCAAATTCCTCTTCCATAGGTTTAATAGCACTTAGTTTGGTACTTATGAAAATTTCATAGGTAGAACCAATCTCTGTCAGTTTCCTCAGGGTGAAAATTACAGGGTGTGGCAGTGAATATGGAGCTACTGAGGCAGAACTCTCTGCAATGAGTTTCCACTATCTTCCACTTCAACAGTAATTTTTGAAGGGCCTCAGCTATATTTGGAGGTTTTGTCTGACAAATACAAGTAAAGAAGATAAAATCTTTTGCAAAATCTCCTATGCTAACAGCTTTCATTCCAAAAATCTTACTGCTGGATATCAGCTGTGCCTGCAAATATGAACAATTCCAATGCAGCTAATAAGATGCCACTGTGTCCAATAGCAGTCACAACAGTGGAGTGCAAATTACAGAATCACACTATTGAAGGAGAAAGTATTTTTCCACAGCTGTGAAATTATTAAATGGCAGAATCACTGCTGATTTAAGCTCAAGGTCATGCAAATTCTACATGAAATGGTCTCTAATTCTATGGTTGCTGGTTTCTGTGGCAACATAATTCATCTCAAAAAGGCTCAATTTTATTGTGCAAGTTAGTGATCCTTTTAGTGCCCTAATGCTTGGCAGATTGTTTTGAAATTACTTTTTTCTTCCCCCACTCCCCTCTCTCCCCCCAGTAAAATATGGTGCAGAATATTTCCTTCAACAAAACATAAATGCTTGAGAGAAGTTAGTANATACTGTGATACTGTGAAAATGTTTGGCTTGGTAGATAATCACCACCAGTGAGAGACTGAGTGTACACTAATCTGTTGTCCTTGCCTGCAACTTCGAATATGTAGTGGGGGTGGTGTTCACTTAGATTTTAATTCTTTTGAAATGAGCTGGGTATTGTTCATAAGTACAAAACCTGAGGCAAACAACCCCCTCTGTCATCTATCACTTGTATATAGATAGGTGGATATGCATCTTTCAGGGACTAGATTATGTTAATATTTTATTTTGTGCCTATAAGGGTGATATCTTAACTAACAGCTACTGCCAAAACTGATGTTCCTCATACAGCTTCTTTTTAGTTTCATAGACAACTGCAAGTAATAAAGAGTGATCTTTGAAAAAGTGTTAAGTTTCTGTTCACTGTGCTGGGAACAAAATCTTCTCCTGCATGGTGGCGGACTTGCTGTCCCTGGAGATGTTCAAGAAAAGACTGGATGAGGCACTTAGTGCCATGATTTAGTTCATTGGATAGGTCCAGGTGATAGGTTGGACTGGATGATCTTAGAGGTCCCTTCCAACCTGGTCGATTCTATGTTTTGATGGATGTTTCCAAATGTGGCACTTGGTGACAGTAGGTGAATGAAAAGTTTCTTACAATTGCATTTTCCTGAAGGTAATGGTATAATTCTGTAGAAGGTTGTGTTCGTTCTCTGCTTTATGTCAACTTTTATTAGAAGTAATAGGATGAAGGGCAATGGTTTGAAACTAGAGAAGAGTAGTTTTAGATTGGACATTGGGAACAAGGTCTTTACCATGAGGGTGGTGGAATACTGGAACACGTTACCTAAGGAGGTAGCTGAGGCCCCACAAATGGAGATATTCAGAGTCAGGCTCGACAAGGCTCTGGGGTACCTATCTAGTGGAGGATGTGCCTGCTGACTGCAGGGGGGGGTTGGACTTTTGGAAGTAGCTTCCAATCCATACCATGCTATGATTCTATGATATTGAACTCATTTATTTTACACAACCACAATTTTCTTTGGTCAAGTCAGTAACCATCCCTGTTTCTGCGCTATCATTTTTGGGGCAGTCACTACTCTTGCTGGTACGTCTTTGATAACTTTGTAGTTGTCTTCTACCTATCTGAATTACATCTAGTGTACTGAGCATCTGTTCTGACCAAGTTATTCAGACTGTATTGAAGAGGCCTATGCTAGGAAATGGTACATAACTTGAGTAGGTCTTTTCCATTGTATTAATAGACATATATTAATGTGCAATGGGAAGACATGACCTGTGTTTCTAAGTGAGTGAAATTGGCAATAAAGGATTTACATTCCTCTCTCTGAGACAAATACTGGACATTGTTTCACCTGAGTTGCCCCTTTGAAGGAGTTGGCTAAGACTCTTCTAATCCAGATGAAGTAAGTGCAGTCTCAGCTCCTCTGTGGGCCAGTGGGGAAATCACCACTGCATTCAGTAAGACCTTAGATTGCTTCAGTGGACATTTGATGCAAAATATGTAATCACCTCTGTATGCAGCACAACTGGAAGTCTGCTTGTTGTCTCCTTCTTGTCTCAGGAGAACAAGTATGAGCAAGCAGCTGTCAGAAATTGCTAATGTGAGGTACTGGTAGAACTGTGTGTATATTTTTGCTCATCTTGCATCCATGCAAAGCCCCAGTGTAAGATGGGTTATAATTATGCTAAATTATAGAATTTTTATGTAATTATATGTTCAGACCTGACAAATACAATTTGAATGCTATGAAATAGGCCCCATAGATGTTGGTTGCTTTCTGCTACCCCACAGTTGTGGCCATTCAGGGAAAACATGACCTCTTGCCACGAGCCCTGTTGCCAAGCTCCGTTATGCCTTGAAAGAGGGCCCGCAAGAGTGTGTTGGCCCTGTTGTAGGCAGATACTGAAGTCACTACAGGAAGAGGTCAACAATTTCTGAGTACACAGCTCTTTTCTCATTTTTCTGCATTTCTTTCTTGCTGGTCTAATGGAAGTTGTTCCTGTCCATGACACAGAGTTTGGAGTTATATGATCATTAAGGTCCCTTCCAACTCAAACTGTTCAGTGATTCTATGAAAATACAGAAACAAAGTGTAAATTGTCATGGTAAGTACTTTTATTTCAATATGACCTTACTGGAACATGAGATAATTTTAAGGAATTCATAATTAATTTTCTTGAAAATACTCACATTGCTGGATACTGAAAAAATTCTATTAATTTTTTCAGTAATTAGAGTTTCTCTGTCCTTTTAATGAAAAGATATCCTATTCATAAATCTAGTGCAGCCTGAACTTTCGTTGCATTGCTCTTATTATTATTGTATCTCTCTTTCAGTAGTTCAGTTTTAGAACTGCAAACATAACTGTCAAGGAGATTTACAACTGACTGTTATCCCAGCATTTTATAGCTCAGACTGCACTACAGTTCCTTTAAAGGCTTAACACTTATCTTGTGACTTTAGTTTAAAAATACACTTTGCAGCTTTCTGTTGATAAGAGCTGTTGGTACCACTACCACGAGATACTGGAATAATCTGTTGCACACAATACAGTTTATCTATTTTGGATAGAATTCTGCATTTCCAACAACAGTCATGATTTGCTGCTAAACTGCAAGTTCATTATCAAAATGCACTTCTTTTCTGTCCACTCCAACTCGTAGAACTGCTGTTCCTTTCCTTGTTCTACATTCCAGGAGCTGAGATCAGTAGGTGAAGAGCTGCATAAGAAATCATGTTGTTCCTTTTCCCTTTTTTAAAAGGTTTTCTAGAAAGAATATTGAAACCAGAACAAACCTCTGCTTTTTCAGGGGTCATCTATCACCTTCCCCAGGTATTGTACTTCTCCTGCTCCTTTTTATTGCTTTCTACCTACAAATAGTCACATGCATCCATACCTTTTTTTCTTTTTCTTCATCAATTCTGCTAATCTGAGAAAAAAGTGTCCCTCTACTCTGTCAAAGCCCTCCTAAGAAGTGAGTATCCACATAACTTATCCTTTGTACTTAAAAAAAAAAATGTATTGCTCAATGTTCTCCTTGATATGTAGTTTACCTGCTGTCTTACCTGAGGCAATCTTTCTGTGTTAAATCTCTCACTGAATAGGTTACAAATTCAGCATCTTATTGGTGAATACATATGTGTGGGTGTGTGTATATGTGGTAAGGTCTGTGATGATAGAGGAAGCTTAAAAAAAAGGTAAAATATTAACAGAACAATAAAATGGTTCATATTTTTACTGCTCATTTGTCTGTACAGTGAACACGTAGATGTGTATAAAATAACTTGGAATTACAATTCTAGAGCAAAAAGTAGCTGTTAAGAAAGAAAACAATTTCATTATCAATAGGGGAATCAATGAGACCTGACTTCCTTTGGATTTATGCCCTTTGTCTCCTAAATCCTCATTTCTGACTGTATTCCACCTGCTTAATTCCCATGTCTCCTGTGATGATTTAACTGGTGAGAAATAGTATTTTCTGCAGTTAACATGTGGCTGCCAAAGAGAAGCAGCTAATGGATGAATCCTGTGTGTCCTTTACTCTGCTTGAGCGCTAATTTGTTTCCTTCCTGTACAACTGCTGAGTTCCAGAATGTGTGCAGGAACTTCAAGCTTTTATCTGTTTCAAATTTGTTCTCAGTTGGCCAGCACTTGCTGTTGGGAAAGGAAAGCTAGCAGACATGTAGCATTATTGACAATATCTTGCTCCTTAAGTACCAAATAAAAAATGAAATTGCATTAAAATATACCATTTGTGTAGAATGAAGTAATTTTTGAGCATCAGTTATTATTCCAAGAGTCTTTCACTTTTGTTGTTATGATTACTGAGTTTATGGGAAAAAAAAAATTGAAGTGCTAGCAAAAGGATATAAATCATAGAATGGTAAGGTTGGAAGGGACCTCAAGGATCATCTAGTTCCGACCCCCTGCCATAGGCAGGGCCACCTCCCACTAGCACAGGTCACTCAAGGCCTTGTCCAACCTGGCCTTGAACACCTCCAGGGAGGGAGCAGCCACAACCTCCCTGGGCAACCTGTGCCAGTGCCTCACCACCCTCACTGCAAAGAACTTCCTCCTAACATCCAGTCTAAATCTTCCCTCTGCCAGTTTAAACCCATTGCCCCTAGTCCTGTCATTGCAAATCTCTGAGTTTCAACTCACATATGTTATCTTATTAATGTGCTTGAGCACTAAATACAAAACAACTACCTCATTGACTACCTTGTCTAATGTACCCATCAGAATGCTAAACATATGCTTTAGGTAGGACAACCTTCACCAATATTAGACCAGTGAAAGCAAACTGGTGAGTATACAAATTAAAAGATAGAAACAATGAGCCCTCAGCCCCTGGAAGACCAATAACATATTGACAAAACATGATCCAAAAATTGAACTCCAAAAAAATTATGAAAGTCATGTACTGAATAAAAATGCTGCTTTTATGGCACATCATGACTTTTTCCATCCACTTTTCTACATCCCCAAAAGATTATTTTCTTTCTTCATCTCAGAGGAGCTGAGGAGTTCATCACTCTGCCTGCTCACTTTTTTTCCCCTGGTATTTGTTTCCCACTTTTTTTCCCCCCACATTTTATTTTGCTTTCCCCCATCCTAACTGTCTATACACAGCGCAATTCTCCCCTTGTCTACTAGACCAAACAAACCAAGTTTTTCCATATAAAGAAGTTTTAAATTCAGGTAGTCTTTCTTTGCATCCATACCAGACTAATATTTTTCTTTGACAAAATTTTTTTAATATTTACAGCCTAGCATTGTTAAAGACAAATAGAATTCTTCAAATAGAATTCGAATAGAATAAAGAATCGCATAATAATCTCTCTGAAATTGGCACCCAGCACCTCAGATGTTACAGAATGTCACATTTCCAGTTGAATCAATAAATGTGATGGTATGCTTGTGTGCCAAGTAGCTGGATGTCAGAGTATAAATATTGTATACTAAATATTGCTCTCTAAGAAACTCAGGCAGATGTAGTACAGAAATGGAACTCTTAAGCATAAAGTTCAGTAGCTAAATATTTGCTTTTCTTTCCTATTTCAAATAAATAACATTAAAGTATAAGCCCTGAATGCATGCAAAAATATCCTTGAAATGGTAAAAGGAGTTTGCAATATTAATGGATTAGAAATAATTCATCGTTTTAGCATATTTTTGAGTGCTGTGTCAATTGACTTAAACTGTTTCAGTGCCTAAGGTTCTCTAAATCATCACAGTTGTAACTTATTTTGATGATAGCCCTGATTAACAGTAGCTGAAGGCACAGGATTTCAAGGTGTTTACTACATTATTCACAATTAAACAGAGCTATAAATACAGAAGTTGAAAACAGTGAAAGGGATAAGAATAGGATAAAATGGTCTTTAGAAGCTATGTAGAAATGCAGAGCCAAGTATATATGCAGGCCTTAACCCTTGTATTGAAGCCACAAAATGCCTCATGAAGAACTGACCAGAAACATAATTTTAAATATTATGTACTAAGTTGGAAAAAAATTGATGGTAGTATTCTGGAAGTGCTGTTACAAACCTGCATCTAAAGTCTGTTCAGCAAAAGGGGAGAGTATAAGCCTCAAGGAAAAGGAAAAAAAGAGTTGGCATGAGTCTGAAGGAAATAATAGAATTATCTGAAGAGATTTATCAGGGTTATCTTTGTACTCTTTTTAATTTTTTTTTTACTTAAATCTCATGTATAATTACTCTTTTTATTGAATTAATCAAAAGACAGATATGAGCGCTACACTCACATATTTCTCTGGAATGAGCTGTGGCTTGCATGAGGAAAGACGTGGTCCAGACTGCAACTTTTTAACTGCTTCTCAGCAATGGAAGCAGAAGACACTTGGAAATACTTGAGCCAAAATATGTTATCAGGAATGCATTTCCTCTGAAAAGGCCTCGTTGGCAGGAGCAGTTTTGGGAAACTCCATGGATATTTACTAGTTTTTAACTCAGGGACTAGAAAGGAAGATAGTGACACATTGTGGGTATCTTTTCCTGTTGTATGCTGGATTTAGTTGTTGATTTATGAGATTCTGATTGAGGTTAGTAACTTTAACTTATAGTAAACACAGAAGAGAGTGGAGAGTGACTTTCAAGCAGTTCATGTGACCCTGACTTTTGGATGTTTGTATTGTGCCAAAATTGCATGGCTTAGAAGATACATGGTCTAGAAAACTGCAAACTGGTGATGATTGGATGGAAACTAGATCAAGCAGAAGTTCCTCAGATATTTCCCTCAGGGACTCAGCAGTTTTATTTCCCAGGCAGGTCGCTTCTAGCCTTTGAAGATGTCTTCCAAAATGTAGTCTCCTCATCCTGGCATTTCTGTCTGTATTAGTCTATCATTGAAGTGATTTCAGCTCTGAAATTTCAGCCTTTTAGAATTATGGTCTGGACTGGCATTCTTATTGCAAGCAGGATACTGTTGCCAGATTCTGCTGTTCATTAATTACTGCCAGAGGCAGGCTCTTTTCTCAGCATCCTGCTGGATGAAGTCTGTCGGAGACTAGAATTCCACTAGTTACATTTTCTTCAGGCTTTGCTGGGCAGTTGGCAACATCTCCTGATACATCTCAATGCTCTCTTATCTTCATTGCAGAATTAAATTAATAGTCTTACCCATTAATATCTTGAAGGAGGCAAACTTTTAAGATCCGTTCTCTGTATCAGGTGATAAAATAACAAAGAGAATTTAGGAGAAATTAAAAAAATAAAATAAAAAAACCAAACAAAACAGTGGTTGTAATGTGATCCAGGGTGTCTGCTCACAGAGCACCTTTGTGGTAATAACTTAGTGAGCTTTCTGCTCTTACCGCTTGTCGTGGTAGTTTTTTTTTTTTGAATCTGGGTTATAAGTAAATTGTAATGAGGTCGATATAAAACATTAAGTATTTTTATTAATAAAAAAAACATTTCCCCAAACGTATTTACAATTTAACCCACACAGATTCTACTATGCGGTTGGTAAAACTATTGTTGCAGAATGTATATACATCCAATGAAATTAATTTAAATGGATTTTATAAACATTTTTGGAAATTAATACAACTTGAGAGTCCTGCGACACAAACTGTCGCTTAAAGGTTAAATGCAAGCTTTTAACGAACTTTAGGAAAGAGGGTTGGTTACTTACTCGTTAGGAGTCCCAATATTAACAGTTCAAAAGTATTCGTGGGAATATCTAGTTCCTGCCACGTGGTGGCCTTCCACGTGGCGGTGACGAGTGGGTTTTTGCTGCTTACATAGCTAAATAGACCACGCTGTCCGAGGATCCACAGTCGAGACACGAAAATTTTCCGTGGTTCTCAGGAGGTTTCACAGCGTTCAGCCCCTGGGCGAAGCAGGATCCAAGTTCCCGGGCTATTGCAGTCTTATCGGCTGTGATGCATAACAAAAGGAGTCGATCTCGGGCTGAAGCGGCGTGAGCTGGCAAACGCTTCTGTCCCTTGACTCGATGCACTAAGCGGGCAGGATCGGGTCCCCCGTTTATGTGTGTGTGGGAGAAACAAAATCCCCTGCTACGTTAATCTAAGCAGCACAGAAGGTAGCAGACAGGCAATAATGGCGGCTGCAGCAACAGCAGCTACAGCAGTAACAAAAAAAAGTAGGCTGGGGTTTTTTAAGCACTTTGGCCGAGTGTTTTGACCAATAGCAACAGACAAAAGATATATATGTAACCAATCTCAAGTTACCTTACGAAGAGAGGCAGAAGTCACAAGTCCATCATCGTGACTTCTGCAGACTGTGAGGCGCCAAGCCTTTTGTCTGCTTTCCCGCTTCTTCTACCTGGGAAGAAGAGGAGAAAGGAGGAGTGGGGGGGGGGGCAAGATGGGTGCGCAGGCAGATATCCAGGATGTGTGTCCCAAATAGAATTTGGGCCCTTCACCACACCGCTTCATCTGTCCATTCTTGGTAGGCCAAATCATCACTGCCAGCACTCACAGGCGGACAAGCTCCACCTGTGGTAGAGTGTATGTCAACATATGTCATGTTACAGCTTGTGGGTTTTTTTTTAAGGTCCTAGAGCTATTATGATGTTCCAGTATCTAATACTTCTGCCTTTCACATCTCTGTAATTAGAGCCATGATCATGTGTTCTCACTTGTCTACCAAGGATACCAGTTTACGTTGTTAGGCATTGAATCTCACTTTCTATTTCCCTCCACTCCCAAAAAATATCTTTCAATTCTTCTAACTCTTGTTCATTTTTCAGTTAGGTATCGTAGCCAGTGTTCTGCATAAGCCAAATCTCCATGACCCCAGTTACATCATCATTCTTTTTAACTAGTCTCTGTTGTATCTGAAAGAAACCTGCTAATTTGTTCCTTCTGTTGCTTCTGTTTTGTTCCCTAGGATTTATATGCTTTCTACTCTCTTCAGCATTTCTCCGACTCTCTCTGTGTTGCTGTGAGAGAGATTCTGCTTGTTAGTTACTGTTTTATTTTTACCCTGAATTGCTGTTACCCAGGACTTAACTCTTGACAGTCTATACAGTATTCCATAAGGAAAAAATAGCATTCCCTATGTTTCTGTTTCTTCAAAAGAAAAAAAAATCACTTTCTGAAATGTGTGATTGTTGACTACTGATTTCAATTAAAAAAAAATCTTGGCCAAGTTCATGTGCTTATGTTTTTCCTCTTATCACTGCTTAATTTTCTCTTAATCCTCCCTCCGTAATATTTGCCTTCCCCCCCCCCCCACCACCTTATTATTTGATGAATGTGCTGCTTATGTTTTTCATTAAGTGAAATGTGCTATAACTCAGAAATTTCTCCTAACATTGTTGCCAGGAGCTTCTAAAGCACTTACATGACAAAGAAAGAGCCATTTATACAACTTAACTACAATGTGAGATGTCCCAAATGAAAGCTGTTATTCTCCTTGTCCACTGCATGCTGTGAATGATACCAGGCCTGGCAAGTTATATGTGGCTTATTATTGCTTTTAGTCTCCTAAATCATGTATATATTTTTTTCATATCTAATTACAAGTAAAGAGTGAAATTGAAAATGGTATGGTGAATACCAAAACAATTAACGGGGTTGTAATAAAATGCATCCAACTCAAATAACAGTAATCCTTTGTCAGAAGCATCCAAGTCCTCCTGAATCTGTTACAGAAAATATTCATTTTCAGTGGGCTGTGCAGAAAGAGCAGCTATGGTGGCTGTTTGTCCTTCCATTGCCAGAGTTTTCCCAGTCTGACTGTCTAGCAGGCAGTAAATGTCCCCTAAATGTATTCCACGTACCCTTCTGTTTCCTGACCCTCTGCACTTTGCACAGCTGTGCTGGTTTGAGGCTAATTGAAATATTTTAATGAAAATAATGGGATTATAGGCTGTGAAAAGAAAACAATGGTGAGGTCTACTTCACTCATAGATTTGGTGAGATGTATGAAAACAAGGACACAAACATAGATGAGACAGAGTCTCTCTCTCTGGTGGGGTCGGTGTGTTTTCTCCTTGGGCTTTTGCGGCTGTGTAACCCAACTAATCATTCTGCTTCTAACCCCCTTTGCCCATCCTCCAAACTCACCTTGCAAGTAAGGCAGACCCTGGGGTAAGGTAGAGGGGTGGAAAGAAGGTGGAAGGGTGGTTGGGAGCCCCTCCTGGGGACTCTGATTTCTGGGAGGGATATTGTGTTTCTGTAGTACCTTTAACTTGTATATCTATGTATATAGCTGTATATATACTGTAATATATTGTAAATATCTGCTTGCATATTGTGCTAAGCTGTAAATATAGCTTCATTCCTTAACTTTCAGCAGGATGAGTCTATTCTGGGTAATTTTCAGAGTGGGGAGGTAGGTAACTCTTGGCCATCACAACAGCCAGTCATCACAGAAGGCAGGGCTATTCCAGAAGTATGTTATTTTTCTGCTGTGAACATGGTGAGACACATGTGGAAATTTACAGGTCTTTGTCTGGCTTGAGATAGACAGTCTGGCTGAGGACTAAAACAGTGGTGCACAATAGGAATGCTGAAATTAAATTGTGCCTCCATTTTCCTCCTCATCTCTCAAACTCTTTCCCATCCTTTACAGAAGATTTTAAACAGTCTCAAATTTGTGTCAGAATCCCTAACTCTGATTGCTTTTTACTTGTGTAAAAAGCTCTTGTAGCACTAGAAATTAAGTAGCTGTGGGGAAGGGGGGAAAAAAAGAGAAAAAAAAGTTTCAAAACAAATAACTAGGCACAAAAAAAAAAAGGCATGATTTTGAAGTTTTTATTGCAGTCTCAGGTGGAGTACATAACTTGTAAAGGTTCTGAAAAATACAGTAAGTGTGATCTGGAATAAAATGAAAGATGCTAAGAATACAACAGAACGCTCTGAACTAAGCAGTGTCATGCCACTGCACAAAGGTGCAATGCTTGTGTTAGGCAAAAACCTGAAAGTCTGTAGACAATGACAAATCAGAGTGCTTACACATACTCATACATATTCTTCACAACACAGGCTGAAGCCCAAGGTGATTGCAAATAAAGAACCAAAGAATAAGAGGATTTCTCTGCATAATTGGTTGAGAAAATGGCTGCATCTTTTGTTTGGAACCTATCCTTGAACAATAATAGTCTTTTCTTGCTTTGCTTCTAAAATATTCTCCAGATATGCAAGTCTCATTCTTTCCACTTCAAAGTACCTTTTTTTCTATGCTTAACAGTGTAAATGTTGCTGCATTTAAAGTCTAGTTTGTGACATACTCAGTTGTGCTTGGTAAAGCTTATACAATTACAGACTTAGACATAGACTTCTGACTAACACGAGTACATGAGTGGTAGGAAAGCTGTAATAACATTAAGTAATGGTCTTGCTTCATGCACGAAAGTTTTGGTCCTTAAAGATGAAGGAAGATAAACTGAAATTGACATTCAGGAAAAGGCTGCAAGTCTGCTAAGTGAGAAGGAAAAGTACTGAGAGACCAGCAAAGCTTTGTCTGTTTTATTTAGTAAATAAAAAAGAGAAAGGAGCTGAGACAGGATTTATTTGTTCTTTTTAAGGTGACTTAATCACTTCTATTTAAAATTAATTAAACTTTATTTAAAGCGATAAGAGAAAGAGTCAACAGGACAAGGAGGAGGAGAAAAAACTGTTGAAGTGAAAAGCCAACACCTCACACGGGCAAAACTCTGCTATCTATATATAAATATATTCCTTGTATGTGAAACGGGAATTGCTCAGTTCTGAACCAGTTCAGTAATGTTAACAGTGTAGTTAAATCAACAAGTCTGGTTTCAGGACAGGCTATATGAATTGTGAATGCTTTCAATTAGAACTTTGCCACCTTCGGTTCTAGAAGGGATTGGAATTGAAGCTATATACGCATTCTGCATTCCTGTGCTTCCAAGTTTACTGATTAACTTGAAATACGAAGCCTGGATTGCTCAGCCTTCAAGGCAGGCAGTTTGTGTTGGCCCTCCCCTGAAGTACTTCAGCTTCATTCACTATTTGTTCTCTGTTTCGTGAGTCACTGTTTTAATAGACCTTTCAGTGAAAAAGATTACAGAGTTTCATTGTGATCTCTGCTTTCTTTGAGGCTTTTCAAGATGAAAGTTCTGCTTTTCCTCTGTTCTATAGGCAGAGCTGGAAAAATATTTGTATTCTTGGTAGCTGCCTTGTTCTGGTTTGAGCTTCTGAAGGATCAGTGTCATGCTGCAGGGAGACAGTCTGCTTCAGCATGTTTCCTTGCATTCAAAATGAGATTCTGACAGGCTAGAAAATATTGGTCTACACATGCAGTTTCTTGTGATGCATGAAAGTGCCACTGGGAATTAATTGTGTATTATTTTGAAGATATTTTTTTGTTGCTGGAAAACGAATGAACACTTATATGTATATAAAACTGAAACCCAGTCCACCTTTTGAAAACTAATCATGAAACATGTCAGAGAAAATTTGTAAAACTTCAGCTGAATTTGCATTCAGGTAAAAGAACATATATTTGGATCTGGATATTATTCTCTGTGGAGGATGGAAACAACGCTGTGTTCTTTTCAAGTTTCACCTTTTTTTGTGTGATTTGAATAGGCTGTAATACAAAAGATATGAATTAGTAATTTGTTGTTAGTAAGAATTAATAGAAATCAAATGGTTAAGTGCAAAACCTCAACAACAGCAAAAATCCTTTATGTACTTCTCCTTGAAAGAGAAGGATTTTAACTTCCTTCATGAAGAAGAAATAATCAGCTTAACCAATATTGCACCATTGGCAAGCTATCTAATGGAACTTTTCAGCCCATGTCATGACAGATCTAAGCAAACCCCTGTTATTATCAGTTAATTCTTAGTTTTCATGGAAGGACTAGGTCAGGTAGCAAACCTTTCATTCAAAGACCTTGTGACCACCACTTGCTCTTCTGGAGATAAATAAGGTATTGATGGATTAAAACTGACTTACCAGTTACATTATCAGTGGAAAATGCATTAGCTAGTCCAGCAAGATAAAGAAATTTCATCAGCTGAGAGCCTACTCTGCAAACACTTCTGTGCTTGTTGAAATGCACAGTGCTAATGCATGCTATAAGACACATCTGTAAAGCATCCCTGATGTGCAGTGGAACTAAGCAATATTGTGTATAAGAAGAAATAGCACTGCTCCAACCTACATCTCGTTCATCTTTGTTCAGGGAATGTCTCTGCTCAAGAGGCTGTACCGATTTGTATAACTTAGAAAATGAACCTAGTTCAAGGGGTTAGATGGAATTATGAATCTGGAAAGTCAAGCCTTGTTGCAGTTGAGCTTATGAGAGTTGGTCAAAGTTGCTTCTTTGACTTCACTTTTATGTGGCTCAGGACTGGAATTCCGAAGCCGTGGCACAGGTGTATTATGATACTTCTAGCATGTGATAATCTTCCTGGTGTTGCATGCATCTATGAATGGTGATAACCACTGTTTCTGTTACTACAGAGGATGTATAAGCATCTAATTGCTATGTGAAGGAAGAAAAAATGTTACTTGACTGATGGTGCCTCTCTTTGTACCGAGCTAATGACTGCTCGGCCCAGGTCTCAGTTCCGTAAATTCAGAAGTGATTATATACTGAGACACAAGTATACCACTTTTTTCCCCCCTAGTGTTTAGTTTCAGTGGTTGCAGGCACTCAGTCAACACAAATATGTTTCTCTTTTTGGTATATAGTTTTGGACGTTATGGTAAATATGATATGAGATGAGGAAAAACTGCCCTCTGACTTCTTACGTGAATCTACTTGCACTTTATTCACAAGAACAGGTGAAATTGTGCTACCAGCAGAGAATCTGATAATAAATACAGCTGCATAGCCCTTTTCCCTTCTGTTCACATCTCATTAGTGATATTTTCTAATAGAATAAAAAACAATTAACTTGTACATCTTTACAGATGAGCCAAACAGCCCCAAGAGAAAACAAATTTTGATAATTTACACTTCCACACTTTCTGCGATTTAAATCAGGAACTTGGAGATCTCTGGCCAAGAAAATTTTATATCTAGACAAGTAAAATGAGTTACTGGAGTAGCTGGAATTAGCAACTCCCATATCTTGTTGTCTTCTTTAATTTTCCACCTCATTAACATTTGCAAATGAGTATGTAAGGCTGGGCCTACAGAAATCATGCTCTTCTCTCATTAAACATGTTGCTGGTAGTAATAATTGGTTCTCCTAATGCTGTTTTGCAGATATATGTGTATTTACCCCCCATATAATTTACAGAGTTGTGTAATCAATACACATGTCCTGAATTTGTGAGACAGTTACAGATGTCTGACTCAGTGGGATGCGTCTTAGGAGCTCTGAGTTGTAAGCAGTTTCTAATAGGTAAAATTTAGTTTAAGAAATTATTCAGCCAATGAAAGACAGAATTTCTTTAGCCTGAACTAATAATGACCAAACCTCAGGAGAAGATTCCTGGACTAAGTACCTCTGTTAAGCTTTCTATCACATATCACACAGACAGATAGCTTCTCAGCAACATTCTCCCAAATAATCTAGTTTGAAAGCAAATGTAGAATAGTTTCCTTTGCAGTTCTTGCCTGAAAAGGGCTCAGTGAATTTTGCTCATATGGAAATAAAAGTGGGACATGGTCCTCAGTAAATCCAAGTACCAACTATACATAGTGTGTGTAATATTATCTCGCCATGTATGGACTGCAATCCTATTATAAGCATTGAACGGATCACACACAGTCATTATTATGGGACTGTAATTTAAACCTTGGATTCCAAACTGCTGTTGGCTGTGACTTAAACTAATGAAAAGTTGTGTTCCTGTAGAGGTGTAAAAGAGCCATTTCTCAAAGTAGGGCACTGTTTATATTTAATCCAGTCGTTTTCTTAACGTGCCTAACTGCTTCATGATGCAGTACTCACCCTTGCTATCTGCTAGCAACAGATGATGACAATGTAGCATTATAGAAATCCTTCATACTTTTTTTTTTTTTTT